>JAQPZY010001676.1:947500-1147500 GCA_029931535.1 Margaritifera margaritifera | reverse complement strand
AATATTTGTCTTAGAGGAAACAAAATTTACACAACATCAATCATCATGAAGAGAATGTATAAATAGTCACTCACTGTTAGCTACTCGGATGACTCTCCATGGTAACAGGAACGTCAGTATGAACACAAAGTCCTCGATATGGTACGACGTCAGACCTTTGATGAACACGAGGTCCAGCACAAAGGAGCATATCACGATGATGCAATCAAAGAACTGAAAAGAGAAATACTGTTCATAAAAAGGTATCTTTCTTAATATAGGGATGAAGGTCATTTAAGGACCAAAAATTGCAAAGGACAAATATTATTAATTTATTCCAATCATCCCTGGGGAAGTTACATTTCCTTTTTGTGACTATCTTATGCTCGTTGTAAAAAATTTAAAGTCATAAAACCCGGTTTTCTATACTTTGATTACAGCGAGAGGGCAGAGAAGCGATTGAGTGGTTCAAGCATTGACTTTGAACCTCTTCAGTCCCGGGTTCGATACAGGTTTCAACTTTTAAGATGGTCGGTAGTTATTTTCTCCAGGTTTGCCGGTTTCTCATAACCTGTGTTACAGTCCGTTTTAGTTCTCGAGAATGACGGCCTCTGGACCTGCAAAATTTGAGCGCAGCGCCCTCTGCTTTATCCCTCGGATTCAATGGCCTGATTTCACGTTCGATGACTCTGATCAAGTTGTCCCAAAATAGACCGCATCCTTGCCTCGTTTTGGATAAGGTCAACGTCATGTGTAAATTGGCTATTAATAGGATTAATCATTATGGTAAACACCTCGCATGTACCCAGGCGTCGATATCGCCACAATCTCAGTAGGGTGCCATGAATTAATGATAATCTATTTTCGACGGATTATCAGCTGGGGAATAAAAAGAAAAGAATATATTGGCAAAGCAAACATATATCGACGACTGTACCCAGACTAGGTTTCTCCCACCTCTAAGACAGTTTTATGTTATCATCTGGGCCATCTGCACCTTTGACTTAACGTTATCATCTAGACCTTGGTTTAACATTATCGCCTGGGCCTTTGGCTTAACGTTATCATCTGGGCCTTTGGTTTAACGTTATTGTCTGGGCCTTGGGCTTAACGTAATCGTCTGGGCCTTTGGTTTAACGTTATCGTCTGAACCTTTGACTTAACGTTATCCTCTGGGCCTTTGGCTTAATGTTATTCTCTGGGCCTTTGGCTTAACGCTATCGTCTGAACCTTTGACTTAACGTTATCATCTGGGCCTTTGGCCTAATGTTATCCTCTTGGCCTTTGGCTTAACGCTATCGTCTGGGCCGTCGTGAATGCATTACATAGAGATAAAAACAAAGTTTGCTAAGTGCATCCGTTTGCGAAACCCTCCAGGTGTATGCTGTCATAAGGATGTTGTTTTCATGAAAAGCGACCTTAAGCCAGCTCAGCTTATTCATGTTCACACCACAATATTTATTAGCACCGATCTCATTTTGGATCCTCTTTCTCTATTATTTCTCTATTACTGTCTAACTGTGTGATCTGACCAGGGCCGGATTAAGACCTTTAGAGACCCTATGCACTGAAAGATTATGATGCCCCCCCCCCCATATGTAATTCAAAATAAAAACAGTACTAAACCGTAATTTCTCTTCTTTTTTTTTCTTTTTTTTTTGTGTGCCCCTGCTTTGCTGGTGCCCTAAGCACGTGCTTAGTCTGCCTATTGGGTAATCCAGCACTGGTTCTGACAGACCCCTGATCCCTAAATATACATCGGATTCTTGAAGTCTAATAATACTGTCCAACGCAATATTTAGTGACAATTGTTAACAGATTCAAAAACCTATTTTTTTAGAGTAGAAAATTCGAACACGATATTCACTGAAAAGATAACAACAAATATAGCAAAATTCATTGCAGAAATATATCCATAAAATAAAAGCAAATGTGAGTTGGAAACCAGGTGAAAGATCTGCGGTACCAACATGCGAATACTAAAGATCTAATTTAAACATTGTAATAATAATTCTGGCAAAAAAATGTGTTCAATCGTAAGTATTTATTCTTAGGATGAACTTAGCAATGTAGTACTTATTTTAAGAAGAATTTTTTTTTTACTAGGATCAGCCAAAGATGCGTAATTGATTAAAGCTGCTTTTTGTTTTTTTCGAAACGTAATGATTCTGTGTGCTTTAGAAAAGAAAAAAAAGCTGTTTTCCTTATTTGCAATAAGATTGCCTTAAAAGCAAATAACCTGTCAGAATGGTCTATTATTTTGTCATCAAGAGACTTTTACTTCAGTCATATAATTAGGACGTGGGTTTTGAGAATCACTATTAGTTCCTCTTTGTACAAAACAATCAAAGGTCTGAAGAAATGTAATTTAATACAAATCACATCGATTTCGATTTGTGGCCTGTATTGATATCATGCATAGTGACAGATAATAAATCCCTGAATTTGCATATCTCGGCCTTGCATTATTTTATTCCTTTCTTCGTCGAATTACTACAAAATAACACGAGCCAAGAATAAAAACAAAGTAAACGGCAGTACTATCTTATCAGACCCATAATTAGATGGAGTACAATTAAAACAGAATTACCTCGACTTGTCGAAACAAATAAATTCGCTTGGTGTTTTAGCTTATGAAATTATTATTTAAAGCGTCCTATCTGAACATTAAATGATGACGATTGAAAATTGTTAAAGACTGTTAACTTTTGAACATTATTTATCACCGCTATAATAATTCGTTGTGCTTTTTACGAGGGGTTTAGGGTGGATAACCTCGTAACTTTCTGATAATTTCCTGTTCAGAATCCCCAAAAGGTAACTTATCATGCATTATAGTCATTTTAAAGTCATGTACGCTTTCACGAACTAGTAAGTCATCTCACTTGCTGCGTGTGGGGTATCTCTGGCGGGACAATAATATTTCTTCTGTAAAAGTATCCATGTCAAGGTAGGTGCAAAATTTCCTAATCTCTCTCTCATTCTCTCTTGTGTTCGACACCGACCTCAGTTAACTCGACTATTAGAAGTAACTTACAACTATCAATTTACCCTCTGGATCCTGCTAACTGACATTATTGTTTAATGATAGCTATTTGTTTTCCCTTGAGGCCGCTTGCTCTTATCCTTTGACTGCCGAGGTTACTGTTGCACATGCCTCAGAATAATTGCTGTTACATCATATTCCAGCCGTATCTATAGTATTTAGACAAATTGATAGTGACACTAGCCTTATATGACACTGCGCCAATATTCCTGTTTATATTCGCCATCGAACTGACCTCACAAGAATTGACAGTGATACTAGCATTATATTGCACTGCGCCAATCTTCCTATTCATATTCGTCATTGAATTGACTTCGTCTGACATGGGAATATATCGGGAATTAGGACAAAACCCTCTTTATGTATTACAATATGCACGAATTATTATGTAATAATGTTATTTTGTAAATACTAGTAACATTATTGTAAACTATTTATACAACGGATTATTAAATGAGTGTAGTAACGGTCTTGAAAATTGGACTAGTAATGTTAAAGTCTTATTAGACAAATACGCTTTTCATATGTTTGGAATGACCCATCAGTTATTGATGGGAAGAATTTTCATTTAATATGTAAACAAAGAGTTTTAAATGCATTCATTCAAAATGGATGATTGACATTCAGAAGAGTCGTGCGTTATGTTCATGTAAACATTTTAAGCAATTATTTGAATTTGAAGACTATTTGAACATTTTGCCTTCTAAACTTAGAATTACTTTTGTATAGGAATGCTCATACAATACTCCATACATCGAACATAGTATAGGAATGCTCATATAATACTCCATACATCGAACATAGTATAGGAATGCTCATATAACACTCCATACATCGAACATAGTATAGGAATGCTCATATAATACTCCATACATCGAACATTGTATAGGAATGCTCATATAATACTCCATACATCGAACATAGTATAGGAATGCTCATATAATACTCCATACATCGAACATAGTATAGGAATGCTCATATAATACTCCATACATCGAACATAGTATAGGAATGCTCATATAATACTCCATACATCTGACATTGTATAGGAATGCTCATATAATACTCCATACATCGAACATTGTATAGGAATGCTCATATAATACTCCATACATCGAACATAGTATAGGAATGCTCATATAATACTCCATACATCTGACATTGTATAGGAATGCTCATATAATACTCCATACATCGAACATAGTATAGGAATGCTCATATAATACTCCATACATCTGACATAGTATAGGAATGCTCATATAATACTCCATACATCGAACATTGTATAGGAATGCTCATATAATACTCCATACATCGAACATTGTATAGGAATGCTCATATAATACTCCATACATCGAACATTGTATAGGAATGCTCATATAATACTCCATACATCGAACATAGTATAGGAATGCTCATATAATACTCCATACATCTAACATTGTATAGGAATGCTCATATAATGCTCCATACATCGAACATAGTATAGGAATGCTCATATAATGCTCCATACATCGAACATTGTATAGGAATGCTCATATAATACTCCATACATCGAACATTGTATAGGAATGCTCATATAATACTCCATACATCGAACATAGTATAGGAATGCTCATATAATACTCCATACATCGAACATAGTATAGGAATGCTCATATAATACTCCATACATCGAACATAGTATAGGAATGCTCATATAATACTCCATACATCTGACATTGTATATAATACTCCATACATCTAACATTGTATAGGAATGCTCATATAATACTCCATACATCTAACATTGTATAGGAATGCTCATATAATACTCCATACATCTAACATTGTATAGGAATGCTCATATAATACTCCATACATCGAACATTGTATAGGAATGCTCATATAATACTCCATACATCTAACATTGTATAGGAATGCTCATATAATACTCCATACATCTAACATTGTATAGGAATGCTCATATAATACTCCATACATCGAACATTGTATAGGAATGCTCATATAATACTCCATACATCTAACATTGTATAGGAATGCTCATATGCATATTCTATGGGCGATTATGTAGCTCGGTTTTAGATGTTTCGCTCTTCACGTGTTTCATATTTGTATTTCTTATTCATAAATGGACGAGAAACTGTATAGTTTAAGTCCGAATAAAGTTCCTGTTTTGTTCCGTTCTGTTATCTGACACCGTGTGACGTTACAAAAATTGTCTCGTGTCGCTTTGCGGTTTTTTTTATCTGTGTAGTGGATATCGTGCTATATTTGACTTAACATTTATTGATATTGTCAATGAATCTTTCTTGTGTCAGATGTGAATTTTCTTTGTAAATAAAAATTATATCAGTTTTATCTGAGATTCTAGATTTGCCATGTTTGTCTTTCTGGAAAGAAAACTCCGCAGTAAATCACGAGAAACCAAAAATCAGAAGCAGCACACGAATGCTTTTTAATAGATTTGGTATGGTTCTGGAAACATAATTGCAGGCACAACGTGAGCTTTAAGAATAATAATGCATATTACATATCATAGTCATCTAGCCGAAGAACCTTCGTTTCCGTGTTTTAATTCCCGGTTTCTGGTGATTTACTTTGATGAAGTTTTTCACTGTTCGTTTTCAGAAGAAAGAGAAAACTAAAATCTCAAACAAAACAGAGTTCAAGCTAATTTCTAATTAAAATGTCATATCGTAAAATAAAAAGAACAAATATTATTTATGTAATCATTAAATATACAAAAATACATCCACTGCAAAATAGCCAAGCTTTCCTCTACACAGCAAAAGTACTCGCACCTATGTGTCGCTGAAATGTGTCGCTGAAATTATTGTTCTGTTCTTTGTACACTTTCCCACTTCATTGCTGATTATAATGGATAAACCTTTACTCGAATACTCATACGACTAATTGTATTATTTGTTGTCTTTTCATATTTGTACCACATATTTAGTTTTGTTACGACTCTAGGTCTTAAAAATATGTAACAGAAAGAAAGTAAAACCAACAATGTAAGTAATATCAACAAGCAATTCATTTCCCTAACATACAAAGTGAAATTCAAGAGATACTTACAATATTGTGAATCAAATTCCAAATAATCCAAACTGTCCTCACAAGTCCAAAAATATAGAATGTTCTGAATGAGTTCCAATAGTCTTGAATGTACTCATATAACAAAATGATACAATCCAGAATGTCTTTGAATGAGTTCACAAAAATCCAAAGTAACGTATTGATTCAAAAGTCGATGAGCACTTTAGTAATTCCAATGAATATATTAAATAAATAATTTCTCTGGAATTATATCTGATTTTATCTGCACAAACTGTAAACTCTGATCTCAGATGGATTCACACAGACAGATCTAAACCAGGAATGAATTATTTGTTTACCAAATCCCTATTTATACACATTTTCACTTGACCTATATCAACAGGATGTGAAGCAATAAAATTGGGAAAAACCCAGTCTAACTGTCAACAAGACTGACCATAAACTCAAATGATAGTAAACATTCTGTTTATTAGTGAACAGAATCTAAAGTACTACTTACCTTCATGGACAAGATTTAAACACACATTATAGATTAAATATACATAACAATTTTGATACCACTGTTAGGATTTATTATGTATATATATATATATATATATATATATATATATATATATATATATATATATATATATATATATCCCTTCATACTATGAAGAATAGAATAAACAGCTGAGTTAAAATTGAAAAATATACCAGGAAAGATTGCGTATCAGTCAAATGGTTTCTCAATGTACATGACTGATAGCAATCTGCGTTCGCTCCATAGGTTGTATCCACTTTAAATCCTATATGGTTTGATTCACGAGAGACCATCGTTAGAAATTTAAGCGTCTTTTATTTCTCTTAAGTCGTTTTAATAGTAACCTCATTACTTCAAAACGTTTCCCAGTAATCTAATATTGAACAGCTACTTTCGAAGCTCTCCATTTTAGACTATATACGTCAATATTATTAGAAAATTACCTTTCATTTATTGATATTGTTCACAACCGGAAACAATCAATCATGAAATAGAGGTATTCAGTACAAAGTAGCAATAGTTTCCTTGATTCATTGAGATGTATGGCAGTTACAATTGTATGCAAGAAGTCGTCTGGCATTTTAAATGAAAGTTATATTCGAGAGATTTGTTGCTTAAGGCAGTGGTTCCCAAACTTTTTTGCTCGCGACTCTAAATACTGTCTTTTGCGACCCAAAATGCAGTACCAGTATAGGGTCGCGAGGGTCCTCGAGACCCGGGGTGTTGGAACCACTGGCTTAAGGGCTCGCATGAGACTTAAGATGACATGTTTAAAATATATTTTAACTACAAAAGTTAAAATGGAAAATCGTGTCCTATGTCAAGGCGCTGTGTAAATAAATATCCTGTTTAGAGCTGTATAGACAAGATATAGTCATTATAGAGTATTTAGTACGTTAATACCTCTGATAGTAGAGATGAAAGAAGTTCCATTTTTACTTGACAGAAAACATTAAACTTCTCTATTGGTTCAATGTCCCTTTGACAATTAAGATTTCGATACTTAAATTTATATAACTTGCCGTCATTACCTTAGTGGGATGTGGATCACGTGTCTTTGATCTGTTATATGATGAAATGCAAATATTTTAGGACAAAATTGTTTCTTAATCTGTAAATTTGTGACAATCGGGAGGAGAGAATGCTTTATGGTTGACAACACGTGTTACCCATATGAAACGTGTTGTTAAAGATATTGTATAAAATCCAGTAATTATTCAATAACAGTTGAACCAAATACTGGACAATAGCACCAGGTGTATGTATAGTACTATACACGAACCTTGGAGAGTGGATACTAAAATAAACACTGTTGGAAAAGAATTCTTTGCGTTGCACACTGATTTTGACACAGAGTTGTTCCTCACTTGCGAATACAAACCCTTAACATAGTGAGGTAAATGATTATGGCCTATGATTTCTTTCTTACGGTATGCAAGAATGCAAGATTCGTCAAATGATGGGCAAAACTTTATAGAATGTTGTAGAAAATTATGTTACCTTTTGTAATAATTGTTTTTGTTCTTTGGCCTAAGTTTTTCTGTTCTTTGTCCAGTAAATTAATCTCTCTCCGCATGTGCCAGTGAAACAATAGTGGCATCTTTGATGCAAAGTATGACCACACACCACGTGGCATACAATAAAATGGAAATATTAATAAAATATGGGCCAAAAAGATAATTCTTGCAGCCGAATTTTATTAAAGTTTAGATTTACAGCATCCCAGTTTGTTTATACTTTATGTCTGAATCCTCTAATAGTTACAGATAACAAAACAGTTTGAACAACTGTTTCCACGAGTTAAGAGTACATGATTCAAAACAGCCTTCGCACGTGTATACGACATATTAAATTGTCTGCAAAAACAAACCACTAACTATTCACTTAAAAGAAAAGAAAACAGAGAACAAGGAGAAATATAATATAAATATATGTTGTGTCCATGGCATGAAATAATCAAATCAACGTGAATATGTGCCTAGGAAAACTGAAGGAACGAAAAAGTTTGCCAGTGTTTTCATAGCCATTTCTTGATGCATGGTTTGCATGTAATAAATTGAAACGTCTCATTATTGATCGATGCTAAAGATTTTTTTTTAACAGTTGTAAGTGGTGGAAATAATATGCAAAAGGTATGATATCATATTGTTGAGAAAATAATAGCTTGACACTTTCAATTCCACACTTCCCATGGTTCACACGTCCGTAAAACATAAACAATGTCAAGAGCAGTACAATAGGAATGTCAACATTTCTTTCAAGCAATTTTCTCTTCGTTGTGTATGAAAATAAATTTTATCAAGGTGCGACGTTTGTATTGGAGACCAATACAAAATTTAAGGACAAAAGGGGTTCAGTGCCATGCAATTTATGTGTAAAGACGGAATCGAAATGCTTGCTCAAAATTCATTAGAAAAGTTTGATATCGACCGACGAAAACCACTTTTATCATAATTACAAGTGCATACTTTCCAAATTTAAATATTGAGGGTGAGTTTTTATTATTTCAGAAGTTAGCCCTTGAAATGTGGCAAACACCATTTTCGTAAAAAAAGGAAACAAAGGGACGTTGTGTGATTACTAAGACTTATAAAAAAAAAAACAATTTATAACATGTGGTTGCCATAATAAGTCCCTTTCTGCAGAGAACAAATCAAACAAAATACCATTGTAACTAACACGAATACTCTGCGAGTTATTGGACACACACGAATACTCTGCGAGTTATTGGACAAAATTTTATTATTTGGATAAATAATATTTGATTAAATGCAAAAAAAATCATCAACAGAATAAGAATAAGAAAAGAATTACATTGAAAACTATATAGAACATATCATTGTTTGCATTATACAAGTTCTTTCTTAGAAGAAAGCTTGATATAGGACAAGAATGTATCATTCTTCTGTAAAATAAAGTCCTTCAACCTAAGCATCATTGAATATGTGTTGTTCTGGTTTGAAACTTTCCTAGCTTTTTGAGGCCATAGGAAGAAAAAAAAATCCATTTGTCTTTAGAAGCATTGACTGAAAATCGACACTAATATTTTACGCAGTGAAAATGCTAATTGATATATTCCGGTAAATGAATTTCTGCAGCTTTAAATACCACAAAGCTGTTTCAATAAAGCTAGATGAAATATATTATATGTAGTTAAAGTGTTTAAGCGCAAAAAATCGTTTGGAGCTGAGAACTGTGAGCAGTTAATTAATGTTGCCTATCATTTTTCAGAAGAAACTGATTTAGTGTGCCTTTAAATGATACTTTTCCCGAATTACTTATTTTAGCTGATTATGACTGAAAGGCAAGGGGTTTATACATTTCCATTCATTTGATATGAATACGACAAAAACTTATCTAGTGGTGGCTTTCAATACAGCCATTATTTCACCTTTGCACAAGACTTTCAGTAGCTAGTAGAAATGCAAATCAAATATCAAAGCACGTTACATATATCGATTTGTGACCTGATATTGATATCATGCAATCGATGAATTTCAATGTCCCAATGCGCATCATTTTATTTGGTTCTCCCTTGAGTAATTAGTAATTCAAACATTAACGCACCTGGAAGAGCAAAGTTTTTAACGTGCAAATAAAGGCCAGGATCGTTTTTATTAGGAGATTCTGAACGTGTCGTTTTGTCAGCAAATTAACCCTATTTTTATATTTGTCTAGCCAATAGTCATTTGGGATATTTTGCTGACGAAGCGCGCACTGTGCATGCCATTATTGTTGTGTTCGATTTTAAGTCATTACGATGTAAGAGCTAATGTAAGTCTTCGCTCACTCTTGCCAATTGCTTTGTTTGTAACTGATTGCCAGTTCAAGAATGTGACATTTCTGTACCTGTTGTGAAATTGGAATATCTCTCGTATACCTATATAAACCTATTCGATGATAGTTAATTAACAAAACATAGAAAACTTATCTCCAATTATGTGATCTTGCATCAGTAGACAGCTTTAAGACGGACCTAACAAAAAGAGGCGCTATCAAATTAGGATTGCTGTATTTTAGTAAACGCTATCTCACAGGGTAAAAAATACTGACCAGATCTGTTCAATACGATTGCATGACGGCAACAGTATTACTGCTGACTTTGTAAAGGATCGAAACATGAGTCTTAAAGCTTCGTATTCTCTCTCTCTCTCTCTCTCTCTCTCTCTCTCTCTCTCTCTCTCTCTCTCTCTCTCTCTCTCTCTCATTTTAAATATATATTATTGCCACATGTCTACAAGGAATTAGGTTTGGATTCAAGATCTTGCAGCATAGTTTGTCCTGTTCTTTAATATAAAAAATATCTAATAGTTTAACATGTTGTATAATGAATTAGTCAGTTATGAAAAAAATCAGCTGTCTCTATCTCTCTCTTTATTCGTGTTCAACAATGGGTTGACTTGATAAGGCTATCAACAATATATACAGTATGTACTGCGATTAATTTGCTCTCTGGATCCAGATACGTTCTTGTTTAATGACAAACATCGATTTTCCCATCAGACTGCATGTTCTAACCCTGTATCGGCCAGGGGTTCTTCATGCACAGCTCTTAGAACAGTCGCTCTCACTCCAAATTAGCTTTCAACTGTATGTTTGTGCCTTCACTTGGTTTGACAGTGACGCTAACATAAAACTGTCACATATTCTCCAATAATGCGTCTAATGAATACATTGGTAAAAGCGAGTGCAGCTTGCATTCACGTGTATGATTTTATGTATGCTTTCACACAAAAGAGCTCTAACCTCCCTTCGCCCAAGTACATTCTCACTTATGCTGGAATCTGCCAGAAGAAAGAACCCGTTCGGCTTGCCCGATAAGTATGAGGATGAAGCTCTCTCCTATTATAGTAAAAGTCATACAGGTCATGTATGCGTTCAGTACCGACTATTTCAGTAATGGGTGTACGTTTTTAGAATTTGATTACACATACCTTTAAATGGCGATTATTCACTTTATTTGGATCCTCATACATGCATGTTCCGTTTTTTGAAGGTCATTATTTACACGCCCCGAGAACACATACGGCAAAAATCAATGTTAAAGTATGTGGACATTTTTGGACGCGGTCAGCCTAAAGGTGTGAACCAGTACAAACCGGATGGAACGTCGTGCGCTGTGATGTCACAATGAAAGCAAAGCATTTTGAAGATAAAAAATAGTACTACTCTATATTGTGAGGATTAGACTCGACGTACTCTTATCTTGACCCAGTTTAGTACCTGGCCACCATTGTAAAAGTCCATAGCGATAAATAACTTTCGTCTGGAAGTTTCTTGGTGACAGTTAAGGTACAGAGCATTCAATAATCAGGATTGAATAGACTTTGGTTAAACTGTATTAGTATTAAATTTTTGAACAACAATTAATATTTAATTTAAGACGAATAAATGCGCCTACATGACCACATTGACATTCACTTTAGTATGTAAAATCCTATGCAAGTTTGAAAGAAACATTCATCAGGGAAATAATTCTCCACATACAATCCTTTAATCATTGCTAGTTTCTCTGAACAACTAACACAATGATTGATGGGAGTAACCATGGTGCACACTGGCAGATTTATAGCCTTACGCTTTGAACTTACGAAGTCCAGAATGTCCAGATTGTTCCCCACGGGGAACCTGATAAGACTACGAGTTGTACATAATATTGATAAATATCTTCCTGTTAAAATATTCCTGCTTTATACAGTCAGGTTTGGGGTTTTGTGGGTTTAACGCCATTTTTCAGCACCCGATAGACTATATATGGCGGCCAGTATATTTGGTAGAGGAAGAACCCGGGAAAACCCCGCGAAGAACCACCAACCCACGGGAAGCTAATGGCAGCTTTCTCACATACCCATGTTGGCCGAGCCGAGACTCGAACCCACGCGGACAGAGCTGAGATGTATGTAATCTGTAAAGGTCAACGCCTTAGACCACTCGGACACTCGCCAGGAGACATCTGGTCTGTAAAACGTAAATCTGTATGCAAAGTGGTAATTAACCTTTTCTATGATATATTCCTTATCGTACACATTCTTACAATAGATGTTTTGTACAATAAACGTTTGAGTTACGTTGGGTACCGTGTGATGTCATATATGTCTCGGAACGCTCTGCACCGTATGCGCGTTCTTACGTTTTACAAAACCTTTATCGATGTTTACAAATCTTTAGGATTTCTTGTTTCCGATGCGCTATTGTATTTGAAAACTCTACGCTCAGTTTTGTTTGCGATTTCTAGTCTTGCATTCATTTCTGGAATGAAACACGCCACAATAAATCATCGGAAACCACAAATCAAAAGCCTGAACTAAAGCTTTTCACTAGGTTTACCATGCTACTGGACGCAATATTGCAAGCACGTAGTAAGCTTTAACAGTAATAACGCTTTTTATATATCATAGAAGACTAGCTGAAAAACCTTTTTTATTTGTGATTTATTTTTTACCGGTTTCGGATGATTCACAACGAAGTAGGTCTTTACTACAGACCGCTTCTTTTCACAAGAAATATAAACCCAAAAATCAAGACATAGAGGATTAAAGTCTTAACCACGAAGTCATATCATAAACCAAAAATAATATGTTTAGCAATCATTAAATTTCAATTTCTACCCAGTACAACATAGTAAAGGTTTCCTTTACACGGAGAAAGTACGTGCACGTACTGTTATGTATCACGAAAGATCACCCGTGCCTTCATTTGGTGTCAGGCCATGAACATGTAATAGTAATCTGACATCTAATAGTAATCTGACATGTAATAGTAAGCTGACATGTAATAGTAAGCATGTAATTGTAAGCTGACATGTAATAGAAAGCTGACATATAATAGTAAGCTGACATGTAATTGTAAGCTGACATGTAATAGTAAGCTGACATATAATAGTAAGCTGACATATAATAGTAAGATGACATGTAATTGTAAGCTGACATGTAATAGTAAGCTGACATATAATAGTAAGCTGACATGTAATAGTAAGCTGCGTCCGCTCCTTAGTTTTGCATAGTTACGTTTTCTTCGTTAGTAAAATTGCAGAATTTTGAGTATTTTTTTATATTTCTCTTAATACAAGCCTCATTATTGCAAAAAGATCCGGATAATCTAATATTGAATGACTCCATTCAATACTCTTTAGAATAAGCTGCATCGGTATAATTAGGAAATTAACGTTTATTGACTGAGATGGTTCACAATCCTACACGATCAGTTATGAAATAGAGATATGCAATATAACGTCACAATCCTTTCCTGTACACAGACACAGAATATGAACTTGTTTGAGTGTGTCACAAGTCATCATCTGTGACGTTATGAATGTTGTGACAGGTCATACATACATGCAACTATTTTCCGAATCAAAACATGATTTGCAAAAGTGCCTAAATGCTATGAGTAGGCCTACATATTGTGACAAGTGGCACCTTAAAGTTAATACAAGTAAAACAAAACTTAGGGTTTACCGTAAGGGAGGATGAATAGCAGATGATAATTTATTCTTCTATAAAACTTTAGAGTTAGAGGATATTAATAAATTAATGTTTTTATAACAGGGGGTTCTTTCACACTTTCTCAACAAACTTTAGGTGCACAAGCTTCGAGGGCATTAATAATGGATACATATTTGTACAAATTTGAAAATGTACTCCAAATGTAAAATGTGAAATTGACTCTGTAATTTCACCTATTCTTAATTATTGGTCAGAACTGTGTGGATTTACCGAAGCAAATGCTGACCAGTTTAACCAAATTGGCAATCTAGAATCGGAGAATCTTCAAGACCTAAATTATATAGAAATTTGTCGTCGAATTTTGACTGTGATGAGTATTTGGATTAGTAATAGTGACAAAATGACGTCTGCCTATACTTTAATAAATGAATCAGGAAGACGGAAGAAACCACAATCTACATCACTTGACCAAGGGACCGGAATCAGGGCCGTCGCAAGTTTGAGCTAGACAAAACGGCGCCCCGGGAGAGTGTCGCTTTCGGCGCCCCCCCCCCCCCCTTCCCCTACTCAGAAATAAATATCTCAAACTTCCCGAATGGCACCCCTCTGGCTTGGCGCCCCAGGCGGTAGCCCATATTGCCCGCCTAGTACGACGGCCCTACCTGTACTGTTTCCAATTGCTGTTAGAGATATATATATATATATATATATATATATATATATATATATATATATATATATATATATATATATATATATGGGTGTGTATGTGTACATATACATATATATATTGCGTGGGTGTATATGTGTACATATACATATATATATATATTGCGTGGGTGTATATATGCAGGTATGGATATGAATATATCTCTTGCATTAATTCAGTGTTTTGTACATTTGGTAGATTGCATTTTATTATATCTATTAAACATGCTAGCATCAATTTCTGTAACAAACTTTAATATATATGTGTATACCTGCTGATGGCAAATCGGTTGAATTTAAATAAAGACCCTATGTTGTTCTTGCTTTTTTTTTTCTTCATACAAATTCAGATCTTCATAAATCATCAAACTTATGCGATAGCAAACTGCGCTCGTTCCATTGGTTTTAACTAATTTATAATACTACGAATTATTCAATTCCTTGCCAGGTATGACAGTTATTTTCAATAGAAGTTCTATTCTGTTCCGTTGTATTCTATCATATTATAGTGTATTATATTACATTATGTTATATTATATTATATTATATTATATTATATTATATTATATTATATTATATTATATTATATTATATTACGTTACGTTACATTACGTTACATTACATTACATTGCATCACATTATTTTGTATTGTATTATATTATATTATATTATATTATATTATATTATATTATATTATATTATATTATATTATATTATATTATATTATCCTAAAATAATTGATGAAATACGTTTAGAAGCATGTGTTATGGGACTAGAAATGGCAAATCTTTTTGAACTGGAGGATTTATGGCATTTGAGAAAGGGCCTTATTGGAGAGGTTTATTGCTTCAATGACATCACAGCATGAGATTGAAAATAACATTCTTGACTTTTTTTAACAACAGAGCAACCTGAAGAAAGCAGCACTGTGCCCTTTGTTGGGGTTTAATGTGATATCCTGCTTAAAGCAGTAGACATGATATGTGCATTATATAGTACTCCGTGCACTCATACCCTTGAAAGAAGATGAAACTAGTTTTATGTTTAGTCAATAAGGTATATCAAACTTTAAGGCGAATACATTTTGATTCAGTGTAGTTAAATTACTCTTTGGATACTGGAGGATTGATAATTCAATTTTATCCTGCCATCTTTGTGAAAGTAGGGTGCATATTGGACTTTATTGATATTTTACAGAATAAAATAAAATTTTAAAAAAAAAAAAAAACTGAGGACATTCATTTAAAACATGTCTGGACCTATAATACTGTAGCAATCAGGAGGCAAAAATGCTTTCGATAAAGCGTGTCGCAAAATACACGCTAGTCCCATGCTTATAGGTCATGAAGGTATTGCTCTTCCAAGATGTTTGAAGCACTTACCAATTAGATGTAAGAGTTTAGATTGGTCTGGTTTGGTGCTTTAATGGCACAGCAACACAAGGAGTTTATAGCGCCGAGGCAATTGGGGTAAAGTGCCTTGCCCAAGGACACACCACAGTAGCTGACACGGGATGGTCCGATGGTAGGATTCTGTTATTAAGATGGATTGCCTTTTGTTTCTAAATAGAAGCATGTTATCTAGAACGTTTTCTTCTATTCCGTCACAAACCAAGCATTAGATGAATAAAAGCTGATGGTGTTTGTTTTTATTTTTTATTTTTTTGTTTTTTTGGGGGGTTTTTTTTGGTAATATTATGATGCTGGCATGCTCCATAATGATAAGTATAGCTGGTGTTGAGACGTTATATGACGTCTTTGTAATAACACCTTTGTTCACAATCTTCTCATGATTTGTTCCCTAAATTCGGTATTTGTGGTTGCCAATCAAGATTACAGTTATCTAAACTAGTGAACATGTTTCAAGCCAGACATTTAAAAACAGAAGATGGATCAATCAAATCCGATTGAAGATTGGACTGTTCTACTAGAGGGCACAATGCAAGTACGTTTAGCTAGCATATTAAATCATCGTGAAATATTTTCTCTTCTTGTCGGCCATAAATATGACTTCATAATGTGCCCATTTGCATTTTCACGTTTCTACCAAAAAAGCAACACCTTTGACACACTGGAAGGGTTCTGCTATAACCTTCCAGAAAGTAAATCTTCGGATTTAATGAGTCGGCGGCATTTCTTCCGGGTGCCTTTAAATATCTATTTGATCTGCTATGTAACTATGTGGATATTTAAGCTTTGCGGAAGAATCAAGGATCAGGAAATGTTCGACAATAGGGCAACAAGAAATTTGGCAGATAAAATACGTCACAAAGTGAGATTTGTGTTCATGTAACGGATATGAAATCTAGTCTAGAGTCATAATGCGTCATGAATTGTCTGTTTGGATCTTTTAGAATGGTTATTTTATACATCATACTCCAATTCGAATCGTGGCTTCCATAAATAATAACAAGGACCTAACACATGAATGGATATAAGATACAGCTAAAATAAAGACTGTATTTAAAGTGACCAAACGGTACAAAGATCCCTGAATTTTGAAAATAATTTGACTACAATTTGAAGAAAAAAAATATCAGTAACTCTCCAAAGCTTTTGATTTTGAATCTTGTTTCTAAACGTTCTCTGCCTGCTCTTTGGCTGCGTTCCTATATTTTTTATTAATATCACACGCGGGTTAAAAATATAAACTCTATACTGGCAACACAATAAGATACAAGATAGCTAGCAGTGAGCAATTTGGGAGAGCAGCCTCTCTTTAAGACTTAGTTATGAAAGACAAACACGTATCTGAGATATATGGAGAAGTCGGGCAAAACAGACAGACACAAGAGAAATCGGATTGTTGTGTTGCTATCAACTTAATGTGTAGCATACAGACGTCATATTACGTCTGTGTAATAACAGCTGTCATTAAAATGAGTTAAACGATAAAGTTGCAGTTTTGTTGATAATCTTAACCAAGTCTTTGGGGTAAGTTAATGGAAATAAATTACACCATATCTTTATAATTAAAGCCAAGCGGTGGCAATTTGAAAACATACATTTTATGTTATAAATGTCATCACACTTATTCTAATTTCAGAAATGAAGCAAAAATATTTAAAACTACGAATGCAATTTATTCATTTGTCTAAAGCCTATAAATTACGCCCTCTCGAATATCGCGCAATAATAATAGGAAAGAGAACGTTTGAAAATCATTATCTTCCACACAAATGACCAGTTGTATCGAGTATACAAAACACCCCGCATTCTTTCATTTTGAGATAATATATTTTTCCTAAAACAAGGAAAGGATCCATAAAATGTCCAGATCATTACAAGAATGGGGCACATGAGATTAAGCATATTTGTGCGTCTTTGTATGTATTGTCATTCACTGAATTTCTTCGTGCACTTCAGATGTTCGGACAAATTATGATCTGGATAGTTAATACAAGACCATAGTATATCACGTGAACGCTAAAGGTGTTGATCACAACATATTTAATTAGACAATAATTGAGGTAGTGACGTCAAACTATGTATGAATAAAAGAAAAGACAAAATACATTTATCAGCTGTAGTTGTAATAATCACTAAAAATTTCCCCTTTGAAGAAGGCCATCTTTGGTCATACCTAGTTCCATACCAAGGCCACCTTTGGTCATACGAGGTTCCATACCAAGGCCACCTTTGGTCATACCAAGTTCCATATCAAGGCCACCTTTGGTCATACCAGGTTATATACCAAGGCCACCTTTGGTCATACCAGGTTCCATACCAAAGCCACCTTTGCTCATACGAGGTTCCATACCAAAACCACCTTTGCTCATACGAGGTTCCATACCAAAGTCACCTTTGGTCATACCAGGTTCCAAACAAAGGCCACCTTTGGTCATACGAGGTTCCATACCAAAGCCACCTTTGGTCATACCAAGTTCCATACCAAGGCCATCTTAGGTGATACCTAAGACGAAATCATTTGTAGCACGAACATGTATTTAACTCAGTAAAAGTGTTCAATCACAAAATGTCATCTGGAACAGACTACCAACTGTGAATAACTGATCAATGTTATAATTAATTTGTTATCGATGCTGACTATGTGTGCGTCCAATGTTATCATTAATTTGTTGTCGATGCTGACTATATTTGCCCTGTTATTTATTTGATTTGATGATGCCTCAAAGCAATGGGTTTATAAATTTGATAATAAACAATCATGATACATTTTCGCTGATCAGATAATGATGAAGTGAATACCAAGAATCATTGTCTAACTTTGGGTTTCCAGACGAACTAATATTTCAGCTTTGCACGGGACTATCAATAACATGCAGAAATACTAACAAATACCAAAGCACATCAATTATATTGATATGTACCTTATATTCATACCATACATTGTGACTAATAACGAATCGAACTCTTTCCATGTCTCATTCGTGTTTCAGTTGACTTCTCTCTCCCTCGAGTAACTCAAACAATAACGCACAGTCAGCAAGGAAAGTTAAGTCACGTACAAATATTTACATGGCGATTTTGAAGGGTCATTTTGTCAAGAAAATGCACCATTGCTTATCTTTATCTTGACCTTCGATATTCGGGGTGTCTTGCTGATGAACCTTGCGCATTGCATGTCAGTGTTGTCGTGTTCGGTTGTAAGTCATTACCAATATATGAAATGATGTTTGTCTTCAATCATTTTAACCAACGCTTCGTTTGGATTTGATTGTCAGCTCAGGAATGTGAAATTTCTGTACATTGTATGAAAGTTTAATTTATAAACTAGACAAGCTTTTTAGACAGAATGTCATTTTGTGAGAAAAGAAAAACAGTCGTTGTTATGCTTTACTTACTATTTCACAAAATCTAATTTCTGGGTAGCGATAAAATGAAATATACGTATTCTGGTAACTAGAATGAGTCAAGGAAGCAGAGTTTTATCTCTCCCGAGCACCAATATTAAAGCCTTGGATGATATTCAAGGAAACAAAAATTTACAATGAAATATAAACGACTTTAAAATTGTTGTTCAATATCAATTGTAATTTTATACTCTTTCTCCAGCTCCAATGGTGACATCAGTCAGAAGATAAGCTATATGACGGACCTAACAATGGTCGGCACTACCAAATTCGGATTGCTTTAATTCGTTCAATGCTGTCACGGATGGAAAAAGTACTGATTAGATCTTGCAAATAGGACCGCCCGATGACAACTTTGAAAAGGTTCAAAAATTAAGTCTCTTTCTCCTCTACGCCGCCCCCCTCTCGTTTTAAACATATTTTATTACCACAAGTCGCCAAGACGACAGTGTTGAACTCAAGTTCTTGGAACATTGTTTTATTCTTTACTCGAAAAAAAACCTACTTAAATTTCATATTCAAAAGAAAGTATATTGAAATTACGAGAGGCAGAGTCAACAACAGGTGACTTATAAAAAGAAATCTCTCCATTCGTGTTCAACGGTCATAAGTACATACAGTATTTGCAACGATTAATCCCCCATTAATCCCCCCCCCCATTCCCGATTTAGATCAATGACGTTATTGTCAAATGATAAACATCGATTTTCCCTTACGACTACTTGCTCCCACCCTTTGCGTGCTGGTGTTTCTTATATATGATTATCTGAATAGTCGATGTCAAATTAGATTCCATGTTTCCAGCTGTAGTTACTATCTTCACATGCATTGACAGTGGCGTTAACATAACTTGGTCCCTCTTCCTCTAACATATTTGCCGACAAGACATCTAAATGTATACATTGGTAAAGTCACAGATAATATTTCGGGTCGCTTTTCTGTGTGTGCACATTCTTTCTCCGTGCAGTCGAAATGTGAGACATTTTAAAGAGTCTTTATTGATATTTAAAAAAATATGTCTTCTTGGTTTTGCTTGCGATTTGAATTTATCGTTTCTACCTTTCTGGAAAGAAATCTCCCACAATATATCAACAAAGCCGGAACTAAAGGTTTTTCAGTAGATTCACAATGGCACAGGACACTTTATTCACAGCTCATACTATTTCAGAATACATCGCTGCCGTAAGGCTGTTTTGACCCCTAGGTGTTCTAAACCAAAGTCCATCATCTGCGCACATAGGACACATACACGTTGATTGGATCCTATCATCCTTCTCATATCACAGATTGGAATCCAATCAAAAACGAGGGAAAGAGTACCAGTTCGTGCATGGTGGCTCAGACGCGCTTTATTGTGACATCAGCGGTATATTGTGACGTCTGTTGCTTGCAACCTTTGTTACAATTTCAGCCCTGTGTTCCATCACAGCAAAATAAAGAATTTCTGACTTTTTAGTCCCACGTATTAAGCAAAATATTCACATTCTGCACTAAAGCCATTGTGGAGAGAAATGATTGGAGTAAATGCAGTTTAAATTGTGCATTTATCATAAATTACGGTTTTCTCCAGGTGTCATTTTACCATCAGATTTAAAACGCCGTGGCAGTGGAATTATCCTACCAAAGGGATTTAACCCACTAGAAGGTTTATGGACACAGCGTGAATATTACTGGCACAAAGCGAGCTCCAAGTCCATTAACTCTCATTACCTATCATAGTGGACCAGCTTTAAATCTTCGCTTCCGCTGTTTTAATTTATGGTTTCGGATGATTTACTATAAAGTATTTCTTTGCTGCAGACTGCTTCTTTTCAGAAGAAATAGAAAGCTAAAATCTCAGCCAATACAGAGAAGGTTAAATATGGAGGGACAAAAATATATCGTAAACCAAAATAGTGTTTTTCAGCAATCACATTGAGAGGTATCCAGTACAAAGTAGAAAACATTTATTCTAGAAAGAGAAAGAATGCGCACGTGTTGCAGTGTATCACGAGAGATCATCTGTGACGTCATTTGATGTCAGGTAATGAACATGTACTATCAATATTAGTTCGCTTCTTGGTCGTACAAAAGTTATATCTTTTCGCAAGCGATATTGTTAGAAATTGTGATTCTTCCTTGTCTATCTTGAGGCGTCTTTTACTTCAAAAATACCTCTATTATCTAATATTGAATGGCTTCTTGCTAAGCTCTCTATAATAAGTTAAATCTCTCTTATCAGGAATTATCTTTTATTCGTTTATGCGGTTACTAACCGGAAACAATCCATCATGAAATAGAGACAGCCAGTACAACGTATCAATGGTTACCTTTATTCAGACGAAAATGGAGCACTTGTGTCACAAGAAATCATATGTGACGTCATGTGGTATCAGACAATGCATATGCGACAACAAGATAGACTATAGTCTGTTTCAAGTTAGCCATTTTTATAACTGAGACAGACAAAGTGAATTCAATTATTCATTGCATGCATTAAAGGACGAGTAATGTTCGAGTTCTTATAATTCAGTGAGATTATTCTTGTCGGACACAAATTCATGCACAAACGTGGTGATAGAATCATGCATTGTTCATATTTGTGTATTAATTCTATGCATTGATCGTCCATGATGATAGATCCATATATCAATCATATTTGTTTATAAGTTCTATACGTTGATTCTTGTTTGATTACTCATTGAAGTTACATGTTCTGATTAGATCCATTTATGAACGATATCGTGTACTTAGATCAGTTGTTGAACTCGGTGCACATCATTCTGTTAAATCAATTGTCGGACTTTATGCGCACGAGTATGGTGTCAGATTCATTCAACATTCAATTACATTATAAATAAACATCTCATTCACGAAATTGCTTTCAGTGTCTTTGCTAAATCCAAACCCAAACCGGCTTCATCCTGTGACAATAATATCCAATTATGAGTGTAGGCATGCTATTTGCATTATTAAGTTCTCAGTGTGATTATTCCCTCGATAGTAGATGAAAGAAATTCCATTTTTACTTGATAAAAACAATAAACTGTTATTACAAATATGAAACGTGTTGTCGGAGACGTATTATCCTCTCACGTGCCGTACATGAATCAGAAAATTTGAAATGTGAACCCAATACTGGAAAATAGCGCGTTGGAGTCTGATTTTGATAAAGAGTTCCTCATTTGCGAATATTATGTTTTAACCTAGTGGGGAAAATGATCGTTTCCTGTAATTTTATTTTCCAGACAAATCAGTTATGTGTGCTTGCATTCGAAAAAAAAATATGCAAGATTTAATAGAATGTTGTAGAAAATTATGTCTTTTTTTGTAATCGATGTGCTACTTTGTCTAAATATTTTAGTATTCTTTTTTCAGTCAAGTTGTACTTCTCCGCATGTGCAAATGAAACAGTAGTGACATCATTGATGGAAAAATATGACCAAGCGCCACAAAGAATCCTATAAAATGAAAATATTGGTATGGTATGGGCCATAAAGATAATGTTTGCAACGACATGCACTTCAGTTTAGTGTTAAAACATCCTATTTTATTTATACTCTGTATCTACCGTGCTCTAAAAGTTATATACCACACCACTTTGAACAACTGTTTCCACGAGTATGATATACGAGTTTAAGAATTAATGATTCAAAACAGCAGTTGCAAGTGCATTCGACAGATTAAATCAGCTATAATTCAACCAAGAGCTAATTACTCACTTCAAACAAAACTGGAATATGGAGCAATAGAACATGCAGTGAAGTAATCAAATCCACAGGAATCTTCATGTTTACCTGTTCTCTTCCTATGAAAAGTAAAGGGAGTAGTAGCGTATGTCTGACTATTTCACTATGCATGCGATTAATGTACATATAATAATTTGAACAATACTCACAATTGGTGGATATCGGGTAATTTGACGTCCTGTTGTAAGTGTTGAAAATACACAGCGAGTCTTACAATATTGCACAGTTGAAATAATAATAGCTGAACACTTTCATTGTCAACACTTTCGATGGTTACCTCTTGCCCGTTCAAGGAAAATGTTGCAAAGAGCATTATCATTCAATAATCAAAATAAACCTCAAAGCCTTACTTCAGTGTGTTAGACAAATCAGAGAACGCACAGAGACCGTTTAAAAATGCAATCATACATCTTTTAAATGCTGCGCAATTTGTGTCAAGGAACGAATCAACATGTTGACTAAAGAAGTTCGAACGTTTTAAAAGACAAGGCCGGGTTTAATGAGGATTAGTCCTTGCTACAGTTATTTGCATGATTGGTCGCATGGGCTAACCTTATACATGGCGTGTATGGTATATTTATATACATGTTTACTCTACTTAGGAATCACCTTCAAGTATGTGACAGGTATAACCATTCGCAACTTTGAGGTCAATCATACGGATCATACCTCGAATGTATTCCAATAGCTGCCATTCGGACCATTCGGCTATTTACGAAAGAAAGATTAACAGAGAAGGTACTAATGATCGATCTATTTTTTAAAATCGTAACTTCTTGGTAAATCATACAGTCAATCCAATGGTAGAAATAGCCGAGGTGGTCCGAATAGATTGGTTTCTTTTTCTACGGAGAGATTTTCCGCAAACAAAATGTATGATTTTTGTGTAAATTGTTGCGCCGACATACATCCGAGGCATATTTTGTCTTGCGGAAATAGCAGAGGTTGTTCCGAATGAGGTATCACTACACAACTCATGTGCAACCTACAGCCTGCGACCCGGTTGTATTCGGTTACATTTATATCATACGGTGTGGCTTTGAAAAACGCTGTCCGTCCCGCGGTCTGGAGGAAGTTGCACATGCCTGCTTGTACACTAACTGAGCTCCTTATATATTTCCTTTATTGTTCCCCATTGTTTTAAAAAAAATTCAGTGCATAAGTCATTGCACCAAAACTATTTTTCTTATGTTGGGCACTGACTTGGACAACAACTTATAAGAAAACTCAACATAGGTTATGCTGCATGTTCTAACAATAGTTGCACTGTAATGAAATGAATGGAACTGTTAGTGCAAATGACCTTCCCGGAACGGGACCAATCACTCATGTTTACTTTGCCATCCAACGCAATAGCCAAAGGGTTAAACTCTATAAATATTTTGTTTAGGCGTAAATGGTGCTTTTTGCTGAATGCTAGTAACATTCTTCACACTAGTCAGAAAATCTCCATGAAATATCAGAGATAAAATATTAATTATTTTCTTAGGGACTACAATAATATACGATAACACCTGATTGGCTCAATCAATGTAGTGATACCTGATAAGGGTTTACACACATTGCATTTCAGACAATGAGACAAAAGGATCACTCTATTATTTGTAATTATGGCTGTATAAATTTGTCCAGATAACAAAAACAAGATACCAAAGTACCACTGATGCTTTATTTTTCTGAAAACAAAAAGTTTACCATGACTGGTTAAAAATAAAATAAAAAACAAATAAGAAATCCAATGGAATTCTAACGCGATATTTCTGACATATTGCCAATTCACTGTATGTACTGAGCTAATCCGAACACATGGAGAGATTGGAAAAATTGATAAATCGTGTTAAATTTCGAACCACATTAATAATGCAGTCTTAGTACTTTGGCATATTTGGAAAAGTAAAAAACAATGAATGCAAAATATCCAGAAAGGTTTGTTTTCTAGAACACGGTATTTAGCTTCAAGAACTGTCCTCTGTGGGGACAAATTTCCATTAAGTTCGGCCTTGTTCTTTCAAATTGTAAAGATGATTTTTCTTTTTTCTTCAAATGCAAGTCGTGAAATATGACGCCGTTTCCATACAAAGGAACGTTTCCATCAAAAACGCCTTTTCCGCAGGAAGAGAACGTTGTGCAAATACTAATATGTCGGAATAGAATTATTCATAACAGTTAGGGAACCGTGGTAGCTCAGTTGGTAGAGCGTCGATCTCATAATCCGAGGGTCGTGAATTTGATACCGTCTCGGTCAGCCCGGGTCGGCTGACTCGGTATGTCCTTGGGAAAGACGCCTAGATCTCATTTCCTAGGCATTATATAGCCAAGAATATGCTCGGAGTGCCATTAGGAAAACAAGCAACCATCATAACAGCAGCCATGAATCAATTTCCTGTTCTATTAAGAATAATGTAAACAATGCTAATGTGTCTAAGTTGCAAAATCAGTAAACCCGGCTTTGGAACTCATATGTTGTCAGTTTATGTATTTAGTCAATATGTCTTTATTGAAAGCTTATACTCAGTGATTATCTTTTATACAGTAAAGTATGGAAAGTGCAACACAAGGGCCTCAAAATAATAATAATAATAATAATGATAATGATAATAATAATAATAATAGTCAAGGAGCTGATGTCCTTGAAAACTACCATGAAGTCTATCAAGAAATGAAAACTTTACTTCGAAAATTGATCATATTTAGAGTGAATTAATCAAAGAAGATAGATGAAATAAATAACCTAACATTAGAAATTTTTTGCGGGAATTTTCGACATTTTTTCTAAACATTTGAATATATTATTCACATACTAGCTTAACTGAGCAGGAATCAAAGTCACATTCCAATCTAACTAAAATCGAGATATGCTTATAATAAGATGGTAACCGATATGAGATCGTATTCTGTTGACCTTTTGATTCACCAATCAAATTACAGCTTTCACATTTTTGAAAGAGAAAAACGTCATTCAGAACATATCGTTAATAATGATAGCTCTGTGTGAAATGCAACGCTTTATCCGATCGGTTACTAACAATAAGTAGACCGTTAATTTCAAAGGTTCCTTGGCCGCAGTTTCACTGGACATCTAACAATTTCGTCCTCAAATTAAGATATTTTAATATCCCAAACAAAACAAAAACGTTAACACTATGTGGGTGTTAACCATAAAGTAGGCACACACCTACGGGTTCGTTTTTGTTTTCTAGTACCTACGTAGGGGACAAAGGAGGGAGGTAATAATATAATCGTTGTTTTTTAGGAACGTACGTGGGCCCGGTTCCACTAAAATTCTCAGAATTTGATTTTGTACATTATCCTGTTTATGATGCTTCAGACAATATAAACATTTTTGTCAGAATTCGAGATAGTGAAAAGGATGCAAAATCACTTTTAGTATTAAAAGTTAACACACGGAAACCTTTTTATTCTTGAAAAAAGAGAGTTGAGGAATTCCTAAATTTGAGGAAATCTTCAAAATTTCCTCAGAGATAAGGCAAGACGCTTTTTAAGGAAAATTCAAGATTTAATGACTATATTTTAGTCCCTGGTGCCTGCTGAATGCTCTGTGAAAAAATTATTTTTTCCCACCCAAGCAATAAGAAAGATATTTTTAAAAATCTTAGTTTAAGAAAGAACTTTTGAGATGTTTAGTGAAACTGGGGCATGATCTCTGTTAGGTTCCAGGTCAGAACAACGACAAAAAACGTAAACTTTTAATGGTTAAATCAGTCAGCGTCAAGCAAAATTAAAGTTTTATATGCTGGTTTTATGTAGTTTGCAACTATAAATATAACTTCGACTCTACTTTCTTGTTATTTAGCCCTGAACATTGTACTATCGCGGTACCATTTTGTTATTGCTGCATGGTTACCAGTTGTAAAGTTTATATGACCTAAACTCCATCTAATTATATAAAATAATCTCTGTCAATCGATGCGTGTAAATGTAAACAAAACTGCAAATAATGGCTGTCCCAAATTACCGTACCATGTGGAACAACTCTAATTATCACGGCATTGGCCTAACCTAGGTATGGTAGTTCGAACGCATCATAATACACATCAATTTTAACTGACCCATAAGAAGGAATGTCCAAGCTTGCCACTGGCTGAATATTTTCAGTTTAAAAACAGAAAACAAACCAACGTATTAAATGTAAAACAGTAACGTCAATTAGGTTGAAATCCACGAATAACAAACAGTAACAAAATTAGAAAATCTATTAATTATTTAATTTTGTCAGAATTTAAATGCAGTGTGGGTAAGGCATATGTCGCCACACAACTGATGTTTCACAGCAAAATGTCCAGTGTAGACAATTGTAACTTATCGCCCAATTAACAATAACAAGATTAACATAAACCCTTAGTGCAGGCAGCTGATGCTTTTGACATACACAACAATTTGAAGATTCATTGGAATATGATATGCTGACTGTCATCCAAATTATTATCATCCAAATTATCTACAAAATATGCAGTGGGACCTGGTTGAGTAGAAGAAGGGATTCTAATCCAAGGGGATTTCTTCAACATTTCAGAGGCTACAGTACAAGACTTCGTTGGAAAAGAATGTGTTTTTATGGGACTTTTCAATTTCAGCGGTATAATACTACACATACGAGGAGGATGAGTTTCTGGCACACTTATAAATCACACGTGCGGAATTGTTGGTCAAATATTTCATATTTTTTGGCAATTTTAGAAACAGATAATTGCTGTATGATGACATTCTTCTTTGTGGCTTGATTATCAGCAAGGAAAGGGGGAACACATTTCTTTCTAGGCTATGGTTCTCTTTTCAAAGAAATCAACGAAATCTTCATCTTTCAACGGTACTTTTGCTTTCCTGACTTGTTCCTGGTAAGATGTTTGTGTCAGACTAAAAGCAGTACTGCCTGAGTACAATCTTGAGGGTAATCTTCAGTATTGCCTTGAGTACAGTTTTAAGGGTAATCTTCAGTATTACCTGGAGTACGATCTAAAGGTAATCTTCAGTATTGCCTGGAGTACAGTTTTGAGGGTAATCTTCAGTATTGCCTGAGTACAATCTTAAGGGTAATCTTCAGTATTGCCTGGAGTACGATCTAAAGGTAATCTTCGGTATTGCCTGGAGTACAATCTTAAGAGTAATCTTCAGTATTGCCTGGAGTACGATCTTAAGGGTAATCTTCAGTATTGCATGGAGTACGATCTAAATGTAATCTTCAGTATTGCCTGGAGTACAGTCTTAAGAGTAATCTTCAGAATTGCCTGGAGTACGATCTCAAGGGTAATCTTCAGTATTGCATGGAGTACGATCTTAAGGGTAATCTACAGTATTGCCTGGAGTACAATCTTAAGAGTAATCTTCAGTATTGCCTGGAGTACAGTCTTAAGGGTAATCTACAGTATTGCCTGGAGTACAGTCTTAAGGGTAATCTACAGTATTGCCTGGAGTACAGTCTTAAGAGTAATCTACAGTATTGCCTGGAGTACTGTCTTAAGGGTAATCTTCAGTATTGCCTGGAGTACGATCTTAAGGGTAATCTACAGTATTGCATGGAGTACGATCTTAAGGGTAATCTACAGTATTGCCTGGAGTACAGTCTTAAGAGTAATCTATAGTATTGCCTGGAGTACAATCTTAAGAGTAATCTTCAGTATTGCCTGGAGTACTGTCTTAAGGGTAATCTTCAGTATTGCCTGGAGTACAGTCTTAAGGGTAATCTTCAGTATTGCTTGGAGTACGATCTAAAGGTAATCTTCAGTATTACCTGAGTACAATCTTAAGGGTAATCTTCAGTATTGCCTGGAGTACAGTTTTAAGGGTAATCTTCAGTATTGCCTGGAGTACGATCTTAAGGGTAATCTTCAGTATTGCCTGGACAATCTTAAGAGTAATCTTCAGTATTGCCTGGAGTACAGTTTTAAGGGTAATCTTCAGTATTGCCTGGAGTACAGTCTTAAGGGTAATCTTCAGTTGCTGGTTCAGAGGTTTCAAGAATATTTTCTTTTTCTTGACTGGCATCACTTTCGGAATGGTAAATAGTGAATGGTGCTATATGTGAATCCAAATTGTCTTGTTTGAAAAAGAATGAATACCATTTTATCCAAAAGCAGAAGTTAAATTTTCTGGAGATATCGCCTCCAAGTAGGGTTTGAAGGTAAGTTCTGCAATATCATATTTTCTTGCTTGTTGGCCAAGGTTTTTTTTTTGCAAGTACAGCTGACATTCTCTATTGTACATGGATTTGAAGGATCTCATATTATCCCACATCCTTTTCCTTACGATTTCTTTCGTAAACCAAACACTTATCGACTTTTGGCTACCATGGCGCTGAAATGTTCTGCATACAAAATACCACTGGCATTGACAGTTAAAATAAAACAGTCATGCATATTCATAAGGATGTGATTGCTAAGAACGGTATTAACTGTACCAATATCAACAATGCCTGTTTGACTGATGAATATCTTTCTAGCCCACCATATCAAAACCCATAAAGGATTGTTTAAACTAAACTGAAGACTGCTTCACGTGACACGTCGATATCGGTTCGTGGAATTAAAACAAATCATTCGAAATCAGTAGAACAAGATAACATTGAACTAAAAAATTCTAAATATCATAAGGTTTCACAATATAAAGTGGACTTGATATTTGTATAAAATGTATTCTCTACTGTTTGATAACATATTAAAGCAGTTTAAAATGATTTTTTTTTTCTATCTCCTATATCATAAATATGACCTTAATATATATTTACTTCCATGTTCACGTTTTGACCAATCAATAGGCATATTAAGTTAGGCGCACGAGGATTTCTGCTATCAATATCTGAAAAATAAAACTTAAAAAATGAATGTGTCGGGGGCAACTCTTCAGGTTGAAAAAACGTATCTTTTTCATATGCTATATTATAAATCTGATATTTAATCAATGCAGATTAATCAAGGTCCAGGAAATGTGCAACAATTGGGTACCACGAATATAAGAATTTGATTGCGAGATATGTGTTCTAAAGGAACATTTAGTGACGATCATGCATTCTAGAGTCACAACAAATCAAAAATTATATGTTCCAAATTTGGAGCATCGTTATTTATATATCATAACTCTCTCCTGATCCATGACGTTAATGTATCATAATGTATCATACCAGACATCGATATTCCCATAGGACTCCTTGCTCTTATCCTTTCACTGCCGAGGGGACTCTTGTGCGGCCCTCAGTATAGTCTATCTCAAATCTAATTCGGAAGCTGTGGTGGCTCAATGGTTAGCGTGCTGGACTCACGACCGAAAGGGTGAGGGTTCGAATCCTACCACCGGACCAGCCTGGGTTAGCTATCATGGTGTGTCCTTAGGCAAAGCACTTTACTCCAATTGCCTTGGCACTAAATAACCTACTTGTGTTGATGTGCCGTAAAACACCAAACCAAATCATACCCAAACCAAAATCTAATTCCAGGCGTATTAGGTGTATTCGCATGGAATATCGATGACGCTAACATTCAATGTTCTGCGTTTGCGGAAATGGAGTTGCGTTTAACAAAGATTATTATTGATCTTGTAAATAAAGGTTTCATGTTTCTTGTGTCAGATGTGTAAATTTGTAAAGTTGTAAATTTGAACCTTTGGGGTCTTGTTTAGTTTTGGTTTTATCATGTTTATCTGCCTGTAAAGAAATATCCCGCAGTCAAATCAAGAGAAAGGCTAATTTATGAATTTGAAAGTCATATTATAAACCAAAAGAATATTTTCAACAATCAGTCCATTTATTTAGATATATCCAGTACAATTTAGCAGATCCTACCTTGAAACAGAGAAAGTATGCGCGTATTGCAATGTATCACGAGATATCAAGTGTGACTTCATGTTGTGTCGGGCAATAAGCATGTGATTGTAAGCTGCGATCGCCCCATGCGATCAGTTGGCATCGCGAGCGTCGGTTGGAAAACAGTTTAAGCCGTCTTTGTTTTTTTTGAGTCGACTTCGTAATAGTATTCATTACTGGAAAAATGCTTTTTATGATCTAATATTGAACGGTTCCCTTAATGTATTACATAATAGGCAGCATTGTTATTATTAACAAATTGCCTTTACTTCGTTAATATGTCTGACAACAAGAGTTTCATGGCAAAGTATGACATATATTATTGGTAGTAATTGTATTATCCTTCCTGACTGCTGAAATAGTTTTGAAAGCATATCATGAGACTTATCAAATATCAATATACTTGAAAGGGAAAATTTTGTTTACATTGCAGAATAAGTTTTTATTCGAACGATTTTTTGCTTAAGTGCTTGAAGCAGGAGATTCAAGATACCATTTTATAACCTCTTTCACTACGAAGCAATTACAATGAAAGATCATTATATCATGTTCATATTTATTTGTAATATCCTGCTTAAAGTTGTAGATTGGATATAGTATTATACAGCACTCGCTGCTCATATACCCTTCATGGTAGATGACGCAAAAGCTTCATCTTTACTTGACGCGGAGTATTTAACTTTAATACGAATATCTGTAATTCTTGCTGTCTGTTCTGATGCCCCTGTTGATAATAAACAATTCAAAATTTAAATGTATCAAATTCATATGGAGGCAAAAATGTCTTCTATGAAGCATGTTATCAGCGACATTTTCATCACAGACCAGGAGATTAAATAAACAAGATTATACCAATCGAAATCAGACGTAACTTAAATTTCTTAAATTTGATTGGCTATCACTGAAGGACTAACCAATCAAACATAAGAATTTAGAACTGAGCCCAAGTCTGAAGATGATAATGTCTTTATTGCCTTGGGGCAAGTGCTGTCTATGAGCCACAGAACATCAGCGCCAGGAATGATGTATACCACACTGCTAACACTGGAACAAGCGTGTACTAAGATAGCCATTTTTACAAAAATGCTTTGCGTTGTAATCCGATTTTTCAAGAGAGTTCCTGACTTGCTAAGAAGGACAAACTAAAATTAAGGTGGTAAATGCTAGTGTTCAATGATTTTATGTTCCGGATCAGTCCAGTACATTTATTACCATTCGTAAAATAACCTACATAATTATATAGAACAAAGTAGAAAAGCCTGTTTGCATTTGTAACGAGATATTTCCAAGACCAAAGTTGTATGTTTTGGTAAAATGTACTTGCAGCGTATGCGCAAGGGAAACACTAGTGCCACCAATGCTGCATTAATAGTTGACTAAATGCCACAGGCCGTTCAATAAAATTAAAAAAAAAAAAAAAGTGGTAAATTTTGGGTCATAAAAAGGATTCGTGTAGTTGATGTGCATTCAAAATGAAGACTTACAGCACACCATTACATATATTGCGCGCAGTCGTACATAACACACCAGTTTGAACAACAGTTTCAACGTGTTTGGTACACAAGTTTAATAGTAAATGACTCAAAACTGCTTCGAAAGTGCATAATACAGATTGAATGAAACTTATCTACATATTACTTCCCAGATGGCGTATGTGTAATGTCGACCTTTTTATTACATGTTTTAAAAGTTTTGCTCATGACCAAATCCCTCAGAATCATAGAAACAGTCTACAAATACCATGGTACACTCGTGCCATCCAGCGTCGGACAATAGTGATAGTTGAGTTGGCTACAAATCAGTCAACAACAAATACATGCTGTGAACATGCCATGAAATAATGAACAAAGTAATGAACAAAATATGTGTATCTTTGGAAAGTCGTATGGAAAGAAAAGGGACTGAAATTTGTGTCTGACGGCGATAAGTGAAAGGCAATTTAAAGATGCATGCAATTTATGTAGTAAAGCGAAACTGCTTAAAAATGATCGATAAGAACTAATTTGTAGACTTCTTAGTGGTAGAAATACTAATGAGTTGAATTAATAAGAGCTTAACAGTTATTCAGTAATCCCAATGACTCAGTCAGGCCTACAACAAAAATGGTGCAAACAGCATTATTATACCATCATCAAAATATATTTTTAAAAAAGTTTCCTTATTGTTAATGACAAAAATGGCTTTATTAATCAGAGTACGTCCTTCAGCTTTGAGATCATATGAAAATGCAATGACCCATCTTTAAAATGCCGCGTAGTTTGTGTCAAGAACGAAGCAAAAGGTTAATAGGTACTGGTGAAAAACATTTATCATATGTGTAAGTGCGCACGTTCCAAAATTTTTAATATTGAAAATGATATTTTTAAACTTTCAAATGTAAATTGGTGAGATATTGCACCTTTTGCCTTAGACGTGTGTTTTCCATGGATTTTCTTTTGAAAACGAACTGTGTGCAATTATTGAGATGTCGGAAAAGAATTATTCATAGCATCAAGGTTGTCATTAATAATAAGTTCACCGTTCTCTTGAGAATAATAAAAAAAACAACGGCATTGTATCTAATTAGTAAATTCTCTACCACTGTAGCCGCGCTTTGGCACTCATATGTTGTATTCAGTTTATATGGCTTCATGGAGACCTTGTATTGGATGATTATCTTTTGTAGAGCAAAAAAAGAAAAAGGACAATACTTAGAAAACTAAAGCGTTCAATATGCAAGCAGCTGACGTTATTGGGAAGAAAAAAAACCCATGAAATCCCAGTTTCTCCAAGTTATATGAAACTATTCTTATTTGAGCAAACCATCAACAGCCTCACGGTTATCGCTATTGACATAAGAAACTTGAGCAGAAATGTAGCATTTGTTTCATAATTTATTTCAGAAATTTTCTTCTTTGTAATTTATATTTATGTTAGCAAATTAGGGTAAGTTTATTTCTTACAAAAACCAATTCTGACCTCGTATTAACAGCCACATGGCTTTTTGATATTGTTAATGAGGCACCTGAGTTGTACATGCTGCATGTGCACTGCTTTTATATATATATATCCGAGAGTAAAAGGGGATAGTAAAAACAGAATTCTGAAAGCAGGTTTGTATGATAATCTCAAATTGCTCATTCTTATTTGCCGTATAAATCAAAGTATGGAAAAAAATTAGCATGCCATAAAGTTAGGACCTCAAATCATAGGTTCCTTTTAGAAGAGAGAATATGGCGTATTTTTCATTTGTAAGAGGTTATTTCAACTTGCGTGATGCAAACAATATTGGAGATGAATTTCATTATTTATTTAAATGTTCTTACTTTAGTAAACATAAAACTATATGTACCAAAATTGTATTACAGACGTTCTAATGTTCTGAAGTTATTTGATCTGGTTCAAAGTACTAAGGGTTGATGTCATTTAACTCGCACTGTTTGCTTGCATGATTATTCGTGCAACTGATTTATCTTCTCCACAGGCATTTGATTGTTAATTGTATTTTGTATGTGTCTCATATGTTAGTATTACATTGATCTGAGTATAAATAATGTTGATTTGAATATTTATTATAAAGGAGAAGAAAAGCTATTTTCCAAAGATAACTTGTTACTAACCAGAGTCTATTTGAATTTAACACAACCCATATACCCTCTGTTTCGCATAACCAGCATGTATTTAACACAACCCATATACCCTCTGTTTCGCATAACCAGCATGTATTTAACACAACCCATATACCCTCTGTTTCGCATAACCAGCATGTATTTAACACAACCCATATACCCTCTGTTTCGCATAACCAGCATGTATTTAACATAACCCATATACCCTCTGTTTCGCATAACCAGCATGTATTTAACACAACCCATATACCCTCTGTTTCGCATAACCAGCATGTATTTAACACAACCCATATACCCTCTGTTTCGCATAACCAGCATGTATTTAACACAACCCATATACCCTCTGTTTCGCATAACCAGCATGTATTTAACACAACCCATATACCCTCTGTATCGCATAACCAGCATGTATTTAACACAACCCATATACCCTCTGTATCGCATAACCAGCATGTATTTAACACAACCCATATACCCTCTGTATCGCATAACCAGCATGTATTTAACACAACCCATATACCCTCTGTATCGCATAACCAGCATGTATTTAACACAACCCATATACCCTTTGTATCGCATAACCAGCATGTATTTAACACAACCCATATACCCTTTGTATCGCATAACCAGCATGTATTTAACACAACCCATATACCCTTTGTATCGCATAACCAGCATGTATTTAACACAACCCATATACCCTTTGTATCGCATAACCAGCATGTATTTAACACAACCCATATACCCTTTGTATCGCATAACCAGCATGTATTTAACACAACCCATATACCCTTTGTATCGCATAATCAGCATGTATTTAACACAACCCATATACCCTTTGTATCGCATAATCAGCATGTATTTAACACAGATCAGTTACAGTTGCAGAAGAGTATACAATACTTTGTTTATACAACCTAGAAAAGGGTAAACTTACCTGTGTTGGGAAGTGGACTCAACCCACGTTTACGTTGAAGCACTTTTTGACAATTTAGATATAGATGACACAGAATAGAATCTTTTTGTTAATGTAGGAAAGAAATCCAGATTAATTGTGTAGCCACGTCCACCTACTGGACCAAGAATTGACATATTAAAACTTTGCTATACTTAGCGGATTTTGAGAAATAGTAGAAAAACTGGGTCATAATATAAATCAAACAGACTATCTGGCATACATAGTGGATGATGCGACACATATAGAATGTTCTGTACCTTACATAAGATAAAAATCTCCATAAATGAAGCTAGTAGTTAGAAACTATCAATGCAATAAAGAATGTATTTGAAGCAGTCAAGAGATAATGGGTTCAAAATGTTCTCCACATGTTTCTTGGGTAAGTTGCTTGATATCGATTAATATCACTCAAGTGTTCCAAACATTACCACATGTTTCTTAGGTACGCTGCTTGATATCGATTAATATCACTCAAGTGTTCAAAATGTTAAATCCACGTTTGGAAAAATCAAAAGATAAACTCGATATCTGGCAGTGAGTATTTTGGGAGAGCAATGCTTTTTTCGAAGGTTTGCTTGAAAGGTGAATAAACATTTGGGTCAGATAGATAAGTCGGGTCATAGATACGTACTCAAGAAATTAAGGATGTGTGTTGCCTTAAGTTTAATTTATAGCATATATGTTAGCATGGATGACAAATAATGTATATAATAAACAATGCAAAATATTAAGCAATACTTGCGTGGCGCTCAAAATATCACTGGTTTGAAAATTCAACGCTTTGTATCTATAAAACACGAGACTGAACTTCTTCGTGCAATTCGAATATAAATTATGAAGTTGCTTCCTAATGCAAGACTACATTATATAATTTGATGCCAAAAGTGTTGACAACCACAGCTTTATAGATAACACAATTGAGATAATGAAGCCAAACATACCAATCACTTGGCTCCACTTTGGTTAATCGAATCTCTTTTGCACTCATCCTAATCATTATTTTGTAAGGAATGACATGCTAAATAGGCTTTTGTTTTCCATTGGAAAGAGTATATGGTAGACAGATCTTAAACAATAAAGTGATGGTGTCATTGGAAAGAGTATATGGTAGACAGATCTTAAACAATAAAGTGATGGTGTCATTGGAAAGAGTATATGGTAGACAGATCTTAAACAACAAAGTGATGGTGTCATTGGAAAGAGTATATGGTAGACAGATCTTAAACAACAATGTGATGGTGTAATTGGAAAGAATATATGGTAGACAGATCTTAAGCAACAAGGTGATGGTGTCAAAACTGTTATTCTTTTAATCAATGCATCTCGGGACTTCGCAAGTTAAAAACGATATTTTTTGTCCAAGAAAGTGTTTGTTTTCGAAAAAGGCCGTAAGTAAATGTTTCACTCCATCCTTATAAAGAATGTTGCTTGGGGATTGGAATAGGTATTTTTCCTTTGTATTCTATGAGAACAAATAATGTACTGATATGTATTGCATGTCAAAATTGCCTTACCGCAATAAACTTTATAACATAGGAATAAAAGTCAAATTGTCCCAATATTCAGCTGTGTTGTTCCTTGGCATGCATTGCCATTAAGGAACTATTCTGTTTAGAGTATCACGGATCCCAGATGCAATTGTAATATTCTCTGTCATCACTGACATTTTAATTTTTATGAAGGTCATGCGTAGTCATCCGGAGTCCCATTCTAATGCATTTGCTAATTTTGTCAATTAATTTGTGGTCTGAAATAAAATATTGTTTTGCATTCCAGATAATAAGAAATTAATTAAAGTGTAAATTTCGACCTCGAGTTATGTTTTGTTTTCTTTCTTTCTTTCTTATCCTGGCCTTTTCCCAACACAAGTAAGTTATAAGCGCGTAATTTTACTAATTTTCATGCACCTGACGTCATTGCCATCATGTGTGGATGAGAGTTGCGTTGAAAAATAGCGACGGAATTCGATGATTTTGTTCAATTAATTTCCTAATGACTTTTCTCAATTTGATGCCAAGTTTGAAATGGGTTTCGTATCATGCAAATGTACCAGAAATCTACAGAGTTTTCGGTAGAATTCGATCAAAAACCAGATAGCAGTTTCTTGATGTTAACTCATATCCAATGTCAGCAAGTAATAATTTGCCTTAAAGAACAAAAAATAACCCATTGTATGATTTACAATTACAAACTGCAATATTTTAGATATGAATTTGCCACCGTTTTTATATATTTTAATCACCCTAATATTCTATGAATTTAATACCCCAAATCACACTTTTGCGCTTCTGGTAGACAACTTTTGTATCAGTGGAAAAACCATTAAACGGATCAAGAATAATATTTATTTTCCTGTATATATTTAATTTAAAATTATGAAGACAATTATTAAAACATGCCGGTTTTGGCATTACTAGGCCGAGCTTGCGAAAGGAACTGTTTCCTATTACACGATAAGACTTAATTGTCATTGCTAACCCGCCTTTGATCAAAGCGTCATTGTAATGCCTGATTTTGATTTGATACCTTCATTCATATTTTAAGGCCGAAGGAAAAAGCTTCCATATTTTGTTTATGAAGAAGTATCTAAACAGGGCTAGTAATATTTTGCACACATTATAAAAACGAAAAACAATACGTTTAAGAAGGCTCGAATGAGTTTGCTTTGTAGGACTAAGAGACATCTAAACCACCCAGCAATTGCTGAAAGCTATATATAAAAAAGAAAAAAGAAGACGTTGCATTAGGATTTTAAATGACATGGTATGGTGGTAACGGAGGTAGCTTCCAAACGAGCGTGTTTAATGAGCGAACGAGTGATATATTATCTCCAGGCATGTATGGGTGCAATTAGGTTTGCACCAGCATCACTGGAAATAGCGTATCATTTAAAATCGTCCTCCGGGATAAAAAATAAAGTGTGGTCTGACTGTTGAAAAAGGTTCACAATGAAATATAGTGACAAAGTACAGGATGACAATAGTGATGGACATCGGTGGCTTTCTGTGTTCATCTAGTAACCATGTGATCGTGAACGTTTGTCTGAGGTCTATAACAAGATATGTAAATAGGTCACTGTTAATTATAGTCGTCTGCAACAGGTGAGGAGGGCGAGAAGTTGCAAATGAAATTGAAGCAAAGTTCATCAATAAATACTTGAGAGCAGATGAAACACAATAAAATGCTTCGTTGAGATGAAAAGAGCGGATGCACATACGCTAAGAAAGAATGTATCACTGTCATATAGTTTCGCTTCCTGCAAGAAAAGACGAGGCAGGAACTGCCAGTGATTATTCTTTAATTAAGATGAGATTCAAGCCATGATTAAAAAACTGAGCTGAATATCCCCCCTCCCCTGCCCTCTAAAAAGTACTTGAGAACCAGTGAAATGTAATAAAATGCTTGCATCATTTTAATCGAAGACGGCGAACGTACTTTATTTTCAGACAGAAAAACAAGCCATCACCCACCTAGTTTCGTTTCTCGCCAGGGTAGATAAGTCAGGAATTACCGGTGATTTTTACCACAGTTAGGATAAGATTCGATCCATATCTAAACTTAGCCGCCCACCCCCCCCCCCACCCCCCCCCCCGGTCTTTTGTCTCTGTCTGTCTGTCTGTCTCTCTCACGCCGTCACCATATTTGCTGCAACTAGTGCCTCAATATCAAATGTATTCAGAAAGGTAATTCTCCTTTTCCAAAACTCTGAAAATAATGTTATCGTCGAATGATAGGCATAAACCTTTTGCCTAGAATAACTGATGTCATCGTTCTGCCATAGACACCCCCACCGTCCCCGCATTTTGCCTAATCCCACCTTCAAGTTGTTAGCAATTGGGGTTGCAATGCAACCAACACTGTGACTTATTAAAGTTTTTCCGAATAAAGGGCACCTACTCCATTCGCATGAGACAACATGAAGTTCTTTTCAAAGTTGATAGCTGCATATGACTTCTTAAATCTGTCTTAACTTCGTTTATGGAAAGACCACGTGTTCCATATAAATGTGAGACTAATTCTAACGGTATTTAGTGAAAGTGCTTGTTAAAGAACGCATGGCATCACACTCACATTAATCTAAAAAAGAATTAAAGTCATTTTAACGATTTTATTTTGAAGTGTGCCATTTAGTACTTACAATAATAGTCGATTTTCCTTTCCTGGCCAACAATTTTTGTCTTTTCAAATCGTTTATCTCGGGACAGAAAAAATAGTCGAGTAATAGAAAACTAAAAATTTTAAAGCTTTACTTTAAGATATCAACATCGTTTAGCATCCGAACGTGTGAATCGATATATTAACTTTGCTTCCATCCCAACCCCACCCAAGGGGGGGGGGGGTCGGTGATGTAGAATAGGCTCTATGCCCCCTCATGCATGTCGTAAGAGGCGACTAATGGATGCAGGAGCCGCGGCAGTTGCTAGCGTGTCAGGCTCGCGATTGAAAGGGTGCGGTTTCAAATCCTACCGTGGGATCAGGCAGGATCAGCTGCCGTGACATGTCCTTAGCCAAGGCACTTTGCTCCAATTGACGGGACACTAAATAGCCTACTTGTATCGCTGTACAGTAAAACACAAAACCAGACAAATTAACTTTGCTCTAAACCTAGTTGGGAGTACATAACTTTTATGGAACATGAACATTATCAAGATTTCAAGGCAGGATATTTACATCTCAAGAGCGTCACGTACATTTTAATATCTCGTTATCTCTTAATAACAGCTGAATGCCTTCTGTATATTCTTGATTATTAAACATGTATTTGTCTTCATTCACCCTTGCCTTCTGTATATTCTTGATTATTAAACATGTATTTGTCTTCATTCACCTTTCATCCAATATACCACCACTCCCTCACAAAAGAGTTTCTGCTTTCAGATTCCATAATTCAGTCTGTAAATATAGTTTGCCAACATCACTTACATCTGACACATTACGGATTGCAATAGTTTACAAGACCACAATCGTGACGATTTATCTTTTCTGATAGATAATAAAGAAACAATTTAAGATGGGACAGTCAGGTGCGAGAGTGTTTTTTTCTACTATTTTCATTTCTTATCGCATACATATAATGATTTGAAAGTTTATCACTCTGTCAGGAGAGAGTATTTCCCTTCACAAATTTAAACTTCATCTCTAATTTGCTAAAAATATTTTATTTTTGAAGAGCATGGACCAATTTGCTGTTTTGGACAATTTATCGATGCATGTTTCATAAGGAACGATACGATGAGACTCAACTCAGCTTAACTTTATTTACACTCAGGTCAACTTAGAAGTGACACACGAAGAATATACAAAATATAACTAACAATCAAATGCATTCCACACGCGTTGAAGGTACATCAATTCAACTAATTTGTATAATCATGTAACTAAGCATTACGAGAGAACTGACATCGGCCCTTAATTTACAATGGACTAAAATATGTCAGCCATTATCTGCATAAATCTGCTAATATTTGTCCATGAATTTTGTACTTTGAAAAAAGTCACGTAACTTTAAAACATTAAGGCGTTTGTAATACAATTTGGGTATATATAGTTTCTTTGTGTACTAAAGCAAGAATATTGAAACAAACAATTAAATTCATCTCAACTTTTACATCACAAAAGTTACCCAAACTTTCTTCTGAATCTAAATTACGTCATATTCCCTCTTTTATGGGCAACCTGCGAGACAATCGAGGCGCGAGGAGTGTGTTGTATTACGGTAACAATCACGTTGAGAACTAAGCTGAAACTTGTGTTTGATCGACAGTATATTCCCAACCGATGCAGGATCATGTGCATTCTAAGATGGCGAATTCTTTTAAGACAATATTTTGGGTTGCTGCTGCTCATACTTAATATGAAAAAAATCCCATCTGAAGATGGATCACGCAAATTATTGTTGGCCCCGAACCAATACAACCAGATTTAGGCCACTATGACTAACATTGGATGTGTAAGAAGGCCAAAGGCAAACCACCTATCTAATAAGTTAAAAGAATTCTCCACCATAATGTCGATTTGCATTTCATCTATCTTACCCTGTATGCAAAACGACGGTATCGTATTAGCAAAAATAATCACTGCCACTAGATTGTTTTATCTGGATATCTTACCAATGAGAATCGACTATTTTTTTTTCCACTCATTTTAAAAATTATATTTGTTATATTTGTATAGCTTATTTACAAGCTTCTATCAATAAAGGAATGCTTTGTCAACACAAGAGTCACCAAATATAGCGTCATTAATCCCTGATATCCAATTATGATAAATAAATCAGTTTCACATAAACTTATCAGTTTAAACTGGGGAGCCATGGTGGATCTAAGGCTAGCAAGCTGGACTCGCGACCAGAAGGATGCGGGTTCGAATCATGGCCAGACCAGGCCATGGCGGTAGCACTGGTGTATCTCTGGGCAAGGCACTTTACTCCAATTGCCTCAGAACGATATAACCTCGTTTGTGTTGATGCACCGTTAAACATCAAACCAACGCAAACGAATCAGTTTGAACCTAATTTATTTATATATTCTAATCTTTCCATATGCATGGTCTTCATTGTCGTTGGAAATTTAGTAGATACATAATGACAGAGTGAGAAAACTTGTTGAATTGAAAAAGGTTAGGACATTTCTGTAGCAAACGCACAGCAAATAAAACAAAAAATGATTGACTGATTAATTCAAAATGCTTACGCTGTCATTATATTTCTACTCTGTACACCCCCCCCCACCCCCACCACCCCACTATGTGTACATGAATGTGAGAACACCTACTAATATTGCTATTGAACCCTTTCTACTGAAAGAAATTACAGTGTTAGTAAAGGACTTCAATAGATCCTTAGACTACTCATTTGAAAAAATACCCTCCACTCCAGAAAACACTAATTTTAAAAACAAACAAAAAAATACCATCGACTCCCGGGTTTCACTCATTTAAAAAACAACAAACCAAATATATACATGACTTCCATGGCCATTTTGGTATTTCTTTATTGTGCAAACTCAAAACAAAAACTAAACAGAAATTTTGTGTGAAAAATAAATGATGGATCAAAGCATGCTATTGAAATCTTACTACTACAATAAATATTGATGACAAAATGCTACAGTGGAGCCGCGGTGGCTCAGTGGTTAGCGTGCCGGACTCAAGACCAAATGGTGCGGGTTCGAATCCTACCATCGGACCAGCCTGGGTAAGCTACTGTGGTGTGTCCTTGGGCAGGCACTTTACTCCAATTGCCTCGGCACTAAATAACCTACTTGTGTTGCTGTGCCGTAAAACACCAAAAAAAAACAACAACCTATATTTGTGGTACTGAATAATTACAAACGAAATGGAACGAAGGACCACCAGATGATACCAACGTTTTAGAGACATTTGGAAAGCAGTTTAGTTGGGGAAGATCGGAAATGCATTTCTAAAATCTGAAAAAATTTGATGATTACACATTTAAGTATTTATGTGGTGGAACCATTGCATATAGATTTATTGCAATCTTAAAACAAAAATACGCATAAAATATCAACAGGTAAATGCAGAACGCACTAAAAAAAAGGATAGAAAATATTATAGCAGAAAATCCAAAGAAATACTATGACGATGTCAATAAACCGAAACGAACAAAAACAAACCATATTAAGAAAGCAAATGTGTTATGGTTTACGATCTGATTGACTTAAGTGACCGATCATTAGACCGCATTATTTTCCGCGTCCCGGATTTTCACGGTTTCTCTTCGCGTGCATTAGAAATTATAGACTGGTTTAGAATGTGTAATTAGCGTAATAGCCAGTTCAACTGGCCTGATGTTTAGTTTAAAAAAAAAAGTCTATTACTGACCCACTATTACTGTCTATTACTGGCCCTCTATTAAAACATTCTCCACTCCACCCTAAAATTATATCCTACTCGTAAAAATACAATAGCATTGACTTAAAATGGACTATATCTGCTCACCTGTAAACGGACACTAAAATGAATAATATCTTCTTTTCTACAATAAACGACATTTATCCAGTCATATTTAACTATTGTGGAACTCCAGTTATGAGCAAGCATTTTCCCTCTAGTTTCCTTATCAAGTAGCCTGCATTTAGCTATAAAAAAAGCATAATTGAAATATAAATATAACAAAGCTATCCAATATCGCATCGCTGCTACCAGAAACGTTTTTTTTTGTTAACACGCACGGGGTCTCACTACCGAGTGAATCAAACAACTCCTGCGTGAGTCTGACTTGTGGTCGATGTTTCCCTTATTTCCAAGGATCTCAAGACAACAGTCGTCAGCTGAAGGGTTCTTAAACGCACAAATACCAGAAATAATTTTCCTCTATTCAACTAACAACCACACACTCACGAGACTCTAATATCACACTTAAATGACTTTCTTGTTTTACAGTTGTATAACCCATCAGTAAGTCTTTCCAAGCCATAGATTGGTGTTTCACCCGTGCACGACGAAACACAACCCAAACACCTAATACAAAGAATGAGTCCTATCTCAAATTACTAAACACTAATACTTGAAAATATCAAGAGAACTCCTTATGTTAAGAAATTAGGGAGGGTCCATTTTACGAAATTAATCCATGCTGCCATAAAGTCTCGTGAATACTGTACATTATGACGTCTGCTCTTTAGTAATTGACCAATTATTCGGTTTGAGAAATATCTTCCCAACACCACTTTCCATAATCAAACAAAAAATCACTAAAATCTAACTATAAACAGTGACGTAAATACAAATAGCACATACCTTAGCTTTTTTACAGATTTTTACTTAACATGCAAAACATAGGTCATATGCGTGTCGTGAAAATCTATTACATTTCCAGCTTCATCTCTGATGCTGATTCTTAGTCTGTTAATTTTATCCCTCTGTAATTTCTTGTAATAACCATTAACATTGTATAAAACAAAGTCTCCGTGAAAAACGTTTTCAATGGCCAAAGACTCAAGTAAACACTATTAATTGTCATTAGTGCAATTTTTGCTGTTATTGGTCTGATTGAAGAAAATGTATAGATTTTTCTATACCCCACAATTTATTTTCTGATTCAGTTGATGTTTGTATAGTTCTCTGACTATTGAATCCTAACAAAGCATTGCAGTTGATTATGTATAATGTGAAATTGTTACTCGGAGTGACTTTAACTTTTAAGTTGTGTTTCAAACACAGCATCAATCATTTTTTCTTTCTTACCGTTTGTGGTCATACCTTATTTGACTTTATTCATTTACTTATCGAAATTGTAATAACCATTAGGATTTAAATCAGTCCTTGTTTCAGTCTTGTCACTGAAGCAATAAACGATATATTTTTTTAGTTCATGTGAAATACTGTAATATCCAGAACCATAATCAATTATCTGCAACGAAATGGATAGTTTGCCATTTCTGTTATCAACTGAGTATGAAAAAATATATTCCGATTTCAGGGAGACCATTGATTGTAATATATCTCTCTTCAATTAAACAGTTCGTTTAAATACTAATTTTTCTTTTCGACTTGCATTTCTAAAAGTTTTATTTTTCTGTTTCTTCCTTAACATTTTTCCTGATTTTTTTTGTGTCTTTGTATCCTTAGGATTTATTGATGATGAAAAGGAAATCCTCATTGTTGATCTCATTCTCAATGATTGCTTTGTCTGTCACTTCACTGATTCTGTTCAACTTACCGATTGCTGATTTGAGCAGATCATTATGTTTCAAATCTTTGTTGAAAATCAAGTTTTCATTCATAGTTTTTTTTTTTTTTTGTTGTTAATGTTGTTGTTGTTCTTGTTGTTCTTGTTGTTGTTGAAACAATTTCCACAATAGCTGTATAGCTGTGCTAAATCCTGTGATATTTAATGGAATAACTATACCGGTAACTATTCCCGATAAACACAACCATTTCAAAACATTGTAAACCATTTTTATTTTTTCTCATGCCTTCGTAGTGTTCAGTGTCTTTGATAAAATCATTTTTTATATCTGTACTTTCTTGCAGACTATGTTGTGTTGCCTTTTCACTCGTGTCGCTTTACAGATGCTATTTATAGTGCAAAACGTTTGCCAGGTAAATCCCACTCACTATCATGTGGTCGATTGGGAACTGGGTCAAATATGCTGGAATGATAAGCTTGAAAACTTCTTCAATGTCCATTGTTGATAGTGGATCAATTGTAAGCATCAATAGCTTTTTCAAAAGCATGTTGTAGAGCACAGTAAGAGCAGAAATTACATTCGCGTGGTAAATTGCGTTGATATTGTTTTTGTTACAGTTGACATGTTGTTATTTACTACTGGGAAATGTAAGCATAATTTTACGCTCAATTTTACGGTGTTGACAATTTTGTCAGGTCAAAGCCCACTAGTTATCCGGTAGTCAGTTGTGAACTGGCTGAGTGTAAATGGGATAAATATCTTTGCAATTTCTTCAATGTCCATTTAAGTGCTGCATGTTAAAAATACATAATAATGGTGTTTGTTTGAATTCACATGTTGTTATTTATTTTTATTACTGGGAAAAGTTAAAAGACTTAAAGTTCTGATAAAACATTTTTGGTATTGGGTTGGACGAAGTCCAGGTTTTGCCGTTGTATGATACTCTCATGGTTGGAATACGTTTGTTGTACTTAGTACATGCTCTGTCGTTGTGCTTTTGGCTGATTGTTTATTGATCTTTTTAACATCATTTACCACTGTCTGTTGTTGTCCCTCCGGGACACTTCGCCATAGTCGACAAAGACAATTTGAAGCAGTTTTTAAGTTTTGGCTAAATGAACAGAATGTCCAAAACAGCTACACCACCAGCTATGAAGTAGAAGATTGTGTTGTTTGAGATCGTTTAATTTCTGACACGAGATGGGATATCACGTAGAGTTATTCAGGTACTGTTCCATTATCTTGTTTCCTCTTTATTCGTTCAGCTTTGATTCGTTTAAATTCCTGTGAACATCTGCCAAATTGCACACAAGGTTCAACTCCACGAGGATCCTTTCTCCGTTGCTAAGTTACCTTGCCAGGCACTGGTCTAGCCTTGTTTACATCTCCCTTTTTTCTTGTTCACCTTCCATTTACTTGACAAGACAATTTGGAAGATACATCAACACGATTTAAAATGTTAGAAATGTTAGTTGCAAGATGACTTATAATGTTACAATACATAATGAAAAATAATTTGAAATCTACTTAGGTAAATAAAGAGATGATACCGAGATGTGTTCAGAATGTGGAGAAGGTAAAGACATGACAGAATTTGGGCTAAAACAAAGTAAATGTAAACACTTGCAAAAGCGAATACGACAGAATGTGGAGTGAAGAAAAAAAAAGAGCACTTGTAAAGAGTACTTAAATGATTGGACAGACAAAATAGAGGGTACAATAGTGAATACATGAGAAAGTACGTGAAACAAAAGTATCACAATGATGCAGACCTCAAGGTGTCATGTTTGGCTAGATGTAGAAATTAATCATATTTAAAGTAAAACAATAATTCGGAAACGACATTTAAGGTACTAGGTGTACCATCTATCGACTTCTGCAGGAAGTGGCTAAACTTTACAAAACCTGAAGGTGTTAATTGACATAAATCACGTCATACCGTGTACCTGTTTTGATTCGTCTGATCCATTTCAGCAGAGAAAATATGTTCATTGGTCTAACACGAGATACATGAGGTCCAGTGAAAACTGATAAAAACATGCTAAAATGTCATTTAGTGAGGAGATTGAAGAACACCAGAAAATGTTGAATCATTCAAGATAGCTAACTTTATAATTGAGGGGATCTTAACAGTATTGTTTAATCTATTTTTCCAGTACAACATTTGTGTGTGTGACAAGCAGCTACTCCTGTAATGGCAACTTTGTAACGAGTGTGGTCAGAGGCACAAATGCAGCAACAAAGCAACCAATTCACATTTTATTTGTCAAACATTTTTTTCTGCATTGTGCTTTGCACAGTCTACGGCAGGGGTGTCAAACTCATTTGCTGTGTCGGGCCAGATTTGATATAAATAATAATAAATAATAATAATAAATAATGAATCTTGTGGGCCGTATCTTTGATAACCCTGGGCTACGGCATCTATTTCCCTATTGACTTCTGTTTTCTCGAAATCGATATGTTTCAATGTTAATAACCGAGCACTCAACGCAGATAGAGGAAAGCTCAGCTTAAATGACAAAAAACTGGCGAAATATTTAATTCCATTCGATATCATGTAGTCATCTTTAAATTCATTTTGTAAAATTCAAAGTCGTCGATCGGAATAAATCTGCTAATCACGGACGTCACGGTGTAAATAATGACATCTGAGAATGATTTGGAGATTTTTGCAGCTCAGTAATTTACTAATATTTCAAACTTATATTGGCCCGTTTTCTTCCATTTTTGAAACTCATTTTCAGCCAAGATTTTACCGGTTGCATCTTTTATGTTCGATTTGCAATTTGCTCTCTTTAATTCATGTTTGAGCTCTTAAATTCCCTGAGAAATTGATCTACATTTGTCTTCGACAACTCGCGAAGCGTCATATGGGGTGAATCCCAATCCTTATTCCAACTGTGACTTGTCCATATTTGGCCATTTAAATATTTAACAAATGGCTGAAGGTGACGATGATTTTGAAATGGAAAAGTATGAAAGTCCTGAAGATTACAAATGAGATATCTTTGAAAAAATTCAGTCATGTAAAATATTGAGAAACGTTTAGATGAACCTAATCTATGAATATAAGGTTTTGTAACTCCTCAAAACATCCGTAGTCAGAGTTTATCAATTGGTACTACAAGGGGTACATAATGCGTGGAGTAAATATAGATGAAGGACAATACTAGTTAGTGGTAAGTAATTTTTAAATTGAAGACAACACTCTTTATTTTTACAACACAGATAGAATATCAAAGTCAAACAATCCAAGAGAGATTCTGGCGAGAAAAATAAAATAAAATAAAAACACTAAAACAATAGGGAATGGTTTGAAACAAGCTAAACAGGCAGCCATATACTTATCCCAAATTGTTCCTTAAAACATTGTTTAAACTGCATATGAAGATGATGCGTTTGGCATACACAACCTAAATCGGGAAGCATTACAGAAAGAGAATATCCGATTTAACTATGGGTTACTATCAGACAACTAATAAATACCCCCTGATATAATCGAGATCCCAACAACAGATACAAATGAGACGTTTGATAACCAAATATTAGAGGTAGAAAATAGTATAGCTTGCTACTGCAAAAAGATTCAAAGTGGAGAACTTTCACCTGCAGGGAAAAGTTATTCATTGCTCAAGGGGAAAGAAAATTAAAGGACTATGTAAATGCTGTGGAAGTTGTCAAATCAAAAATAGAGTTCATGAGACTTAATGCTGATATTTGTGAAAAACAAATTGAAGAGCTTCAAAAGGACATCAACAAAGCAAAAGACCCAAAACAAAAGCTTGTATGGCAAGAACAGTTGGAAAGGGTAACAATGTTAAAAGCTCAGGTAGTTGGACATCAAAAAGGGTTGGTTAGCAATATCGGAGATAATATTGGAAAAATCAGTTCAATAGCAACTATTGTTACAGCGGTTGCTATGATTGTATCAATCGTTGCTCTGTCCATAGAAAATGTTGTAAAAAGAGCTGTTTTCCTACTACCATATCTTCTCATACTCCAGGTAAATAATTTTTGACAAAGAAGGCTCAAAAAATGTAGGTGACCACTTGTTTGACTTAGTCAAAAGAGGAGCAGAGCATTACATAGTATTTTTGGAAGTGTGGTAGGCTGGTTGCTTAGGAGTGCTGGACATCTTGTTTCTTTAATCACTGAACAAGTTTTGTTACTTGTCCTAGCATTGGTATGTTTGTTACTCGCATTTTGGTCAACCATCAATATAAAAATAAATGAGTTTTTATTAATTTCGTGGTCAATATTGTTTTTTGGGGTGGAAGGGCAGTTTTTAAATAAGTTATGTGTCATCGTACCAGTGGCAAAGTGAATCTACAGTGCAATTTGAACGTTTGAGACTCTGTCACAGTTTGTTTGTAACCCTTTGGAATGCCTATATTGGTTACCACAATATCGATGGTAGGGTTTAACTCCAGTTTGATCGAGTAACTGGATTTCTACAAATTGTTATTTAATCCAACAAAATTAACCATTTTTATTATCATGTCACTCGGTAGATAAATGACCGCATAGTCCTATTTTCACTTTTAAATCTGTTATGTATTCCTAGAATGTTTTCATCTGTGCAATGATGTTGCTGACCCAAAATTAGCCGCTCCATTATCTGTTTTAACAGTTTCCGATGCTGTTGAAACATACTGTGTAATAGATGTTCTGTTTTGAATCTGTGCACCTATGATGCAGATTGTATATATGATTTGACCTTGAAAAATACCTTCATCTGTCAGACCATTACTATCATGCAGAAAGAAATATGTTCAACCTCTAGTTTCTTCTTTGTATCCCATAAACAACATTTCATCAGCTGGCAATGTTCTCCAGTATTCAATAGCCCTAGATCCGTTGTCATAGTTACGTTTGTAAGCAGCTAACACAACAGCAGGTGTAGGCTCCCTGAAACCTTAGTATACAGTTGTATGTTTTTCTTGCCCATTATCTATCAGGTATGTTTTTTCCCCTTCCCACGAGGTATCTTCCGACTTACCGTGGTGGAATTTTGAAATTGTTGCAGATCAAATTCCGTTGTTTCAAATCTATGTTGTTTTTTTTCAATGCATCATCATCAGGAAAAGGTCATTTACATTCAGACAGCATATATACCATCTGGAAATAAACGTGAAAATTGTATACTGATTTGGCTAACTCTACTTTTTGCAATCAAATGCATTACAAAATCCCCAAAACCAGGTGTTGCCATCCACTTCCCAGTTTTGCTGATTCTGTCAAAATACCATGACATATGGTGATCTGTATCTTTTCATAGTCATCACTGACAAGGTTTATGGTGTAGTTATCAAGATTGCTTAATCTCGCTAAATAATCATCACTGACAAGGTTTATGGTGTAGTTATCAAAATTGCTTTATCTCGCTAAATGCATTTGCTATGTTACCTTTGTTAAGGTGAGTTAGCCAATTTGATGCATTAAACTGAGTCGCAGGACAATGGTAAGGTGCTGTACTGGTCTATTATTTAGAATTTAAGAAATAATTTGTAAATGGCTTCTCTTGTGCAAATACATTGATCCTCTATTTACCGTTTTTCCACTATACGAGTACATACTTTTTGCCTTTTATTGTCATGGTCTTCAAAATCTTTTCAACTTTGTACACGTCATCCTGTTTCTCATACAGAGATAACTATTGCTCGTAAACACGCCCACTGTACCCTCTCTCTTCAGGTCTTCCAGTTTGTAAACAATAGGATCACCAAGTGTTACTAGCTTGATTTTGAATATGTCCTCGGTGAAGTTAGGAAAGTAGTCCATTGCAAATATTTCTTTGTATTTTGAAATTATAACTGTTTCACCAATTATAAATTCTGGAGTTCCAAATGTATCAGTTGTTAAATGTTGTTAAATAACTGAATAGATTCATCCACACGTTTGATCTTTATTATTTCCTCGCTGGTTTCAACCTGAACCACGTCTATTGATGTGTGATGAATATTAGAGTAACCATGAATTAGCTTTGGTAGAACGTCAACTCATTTTGTAGTTGTGTTTTGTGTGAAGTACTTCCACGTTCAAGTCTTTAGTGTTCTCTTAAGTCTTTCCTCTACACACGCTTTTGTGTCTTTTAAGTTGAAAAGTACTTTCTTCCTTGTCCATCAAGTCCTTGACTATGATGTTGCCAAACTATTTCCCCACATCAAATTCTATCTTTCCAGGCTTCCTTTCTGTGAAGATTGTTTTCTGTAAGCATCTTGAATGCCATCTTCGTTGTTTATTTTTACTCTCTTAGTCCATGCTTATTTTGAAAAGACATATATCACTATCAATATGTATTTATAACCTTCGTTGAAGTTTTCATGTGTTTGAATGTCAACAATGTCTGCTTGCCACTGATTATCCACGTGAGTAACATCGACCTTTCTGAAAGGAAATCTTTTTCTCAATTGGTTGTGTAATGTGTAGGTAGATCGTTCGTTACCCATTCTTTCAATTTAGCTTATTGTATTTTATTTTTGTCCCGTTTAATTTGTTCGCACAAAATTGAATGATGTTTGTATAAGCACTGTACTATCAGGATCGCAGTAAAGATATCTTAAATACTGTTCTTTCTCTGCCATTTAAAACGTTTGAAAAACATCCAGAGAATACTTTACGCTTGACAAGTTGTCTTTAGTCATTATCAACAAGCCAAGACGAAAGACCGTCTAAAAAGACAAAAGTACTTTTATTTTCAGTAATTTGCAACATTTTTTTCAATCCTGTCAAACCTATACACGATTTAAGATGGACATCACATTTTGTCATTTCTATGGTGGATTTAAAAACAGCTACTTCGTACATTTGATCATCATGTGCTGTTTTAAATTTAACTTTGTTTTCCATGAATGATATCTATTTTTGCAGAATTGTTGTAGATTGACCTTGTAAAGTTGATAGGATATTCGAATTGTACTATACATGTAGCTGCATACAGAGTTGTGTATTTGTTTACACCAAATACGTAATTTAACTCTTCCGCGTACTACACAGTTTTAATCATCTTACTATCAGGGTTGATGCTGCTTATTTTGATGCTAGTTTCATTAAATATAATCTGTAAATATGCGTCTTTTCTGAAACATTACAGTATATCGCTTTTGGAGTTTGAAATCGATAAAACAACATTTGTATTCTCTTAGATGCTGACAATATTTTGTATAACAATCAGTTCTAACCATGCTTGTATCCTATCCAAACTTGTAAACAAAAACACATTATCTCTTGATACCGAGAATGTTGCTTTTATGTTAAACTCGAGTATACCTTGCTGAACACTGTTGAGTTTATCAAAATGTCGCTTTGAGCCATCATTTATGTTCGTAAGGAATTTCAAATTATTTTTTATTTTGATTTTCGCACAGTCAAGAAAGAGTATATGCATTGGTTTAAAATGAATGGTCTACTGAGCTATTAAAGTAATTTACTAACACTGTAATTATTTCAGTAGTAAGGTTTCTGTAGTAATATTAGTTGGTTGTTCTCATATTTCCATACACATAGCGGGTGTGTATACATGGTAGATACATAATGACAGACAGTGTGAGCATTTTAATCAGTCTATCATTTTGTTTTATCTGTTGTGCGCCCAAAATGTCCTCACTATTTTACATTTAACAAGTTTTCTCAATCTGTCATTATATATCTACTTAATTTACAGGGAACATATAGAGATCACGAACATATAAGATAGCCACGTGATTCTAGATTTACCAGATATTAGGAGTTTCTCATTAACATTCTTTTATTTCATTTTGTGTGCCACACTCTGCAGAAAATGTGAAGATTTTGTTAGAAGTCGATATAGTACGAAGGATGAATATAAAATGAAAATCTTCAAAGTTAACAATATAGAAAATGTTTCCGTTCTCCATAGACAATTTATCTAATGTTTGAATTTGTAAAAATTTTCAATTTGTTGAAATGATTGTTACTCTCGAAAATCTGCTATAAATATCGTATTACTTTTGCTGCCAAAAACAGCTGATGGTCCTAAAATTGAATCTGTAAATGTTGAATATTCATTAAAATGTAACATCGATGAAAAAAAACTTAGTGGGTATTGAGGAATACAGAAATCCTTAAAAGAAACAAAAACTGAACTCAAAGTGGTGTAAATGATGTTTGAATAAGTTCAACAACCTTAGATGAACTTTCTCATTTATCTAAGGGATTTGCCTTCACACATTGGAAGCTTCCTGAAAAGGGATTAAAAGCTCTGTGTTAATGGAAATTGCAAGTTGGATTAACCAGGAAGCATCCTGTCAATAAACTATTTGACACGTGCATTGTTTGCGATCACGTTGCATAGGTACATGACTTATTTCGGTTAAATGAAGAGAAAGAATACGCAAATAGCAGAAAGCAACGACTTAGAAATAATTTATCATCGTACCATGTATATAAACATTTGTCTTTCAGCCGGAAATCACTTATATATATATAGTATATATATTTTTTAAAAAGGTACTTCAAGACAAAAGACAAAAAAAAAAGAAAAAAAAAAGAAAGAAAATCTGCAGGATTCAGAGATAATATGGTAAAGTTCATGATCAGTTTTTTTTTTAGACCAGACATCGAACAAAAGTAAGTGTATATGCTTTGTTTGGGTGTGTGTATGTATATATATATATATATATATATATATATATATATATATATATATATATATATATATATATATATATATATATATATATATAGTAAACTTCGGATATAACGAAACTCAAGGGAACCAAACAAACCATGGTGTCATATCCGAATTTCGTTATAACCGAGGTAAAAGTTCATATACAACACCGGAAAGGACCTTGCAATGTGTTTCGCAAATATTCGATATTTACTTACATCCGACTTCGTTATAAACGGCATTTACTGTACATATACTCTACATATTATTAATTACTATTCTGTATTTTGTATGTGGTAGGTCAGTTACCAAGAGGCAATTGCAGACGTTTTTGATGTAAATATAGGGTTGAATGGACAAGTATTAAATCTCATATTTCACTGATTCAACGAGTAGGTACATAAGACAAGTGTGCAGGTTGACAGGACTTCAGTAAAGATCTAAATTCTTTAGTACATGATTAAGTACATGATTAAGAATATGATTTAGAATATAATTTAGTACATGATTAAGCACATGATTAAGTACATGATTAAGAACATGATTTAGTACATGATTTAGCACATGATTAAGTACATGATTAAGAACATGATTTAGTACATGATTTAGCACATGATTTAGCACATGATTAAGTACATGATTAAGTACATGATTAAGAACATGATTTAGTACATGATTTAGCACATGATTAAGTACATGATTAAGAACATGATTTAGTACATGATTTAGTACATGATTTAGCACATGATTAAGTACATAATTAAGAATATGATTTAGTACATGATTTAGTACATGATTCAGCACATGATTAAGTACATAATTAAGAATATGATTTAGTATATAATTTAGTACATGATTAAGAATATGATTTAGTGTATAATTTAGCACATGATTAAGTACATGATTAAGAATATGATTTAGTACATAATTTAGCACATGATTAAGTACATAATTAAGAATATGATTTAGTATATAATTTAGCACATGATTAAGTACATGATTAAGAACATGATTTAGTACATGATTTAGTACATGATTTAGCACATGATTAAGTACATAATTAAGAACATGATTTAGTACATGATTTAGTACATGATTAAGTACATAATTAAGAACATGATTTAGTACATAATTTAGAACATGATTTAGCACATGATTAAGTACATGATTAAGAACATGATTTAGTACATGATTAAGTACAAAGCTTTGAAACTCTACTTGTTTGAGAATGGTGATAAACAATTTCAGTTGCATGACACCATAAGAACTTACATAATGACGTCATGTCAAGCCAATGCTGTTACCATAGTGCACTCTTTTGAATTGTAACACATGACATTATAACAGCTAATGAGTACAAATCTCAACGGATTCGTGTAATAAAATGAAATCTGGTTTATTTGTTAACTGTAATATTTCATAAAGTTGATTTTGAAAGTTTCTCTCCATGATCATTCCATATCATCTATGTTTACAATGAATTAAGAAGTGGTTTCAGGATATGAATTTCCCTGTCATGTTGTTTATAAAAACATTAAATCGTCTTTGTTTCCAATACAAATGTAGCAGGAGTATACACCGTTACAATTGTTCGTCCCTCCGTACACCCTCCCACCAGTCCGTCTGTCCATGTTTGGGTTTAGGCCAGTTTTCAGGCACTGTGGTGGGGCAATCTTGCTCCATGAAAACATTTTTGTTTCTATTTTTAAAATATATGAAAATGTCACTAAACATTAACCAATGAACTGGTTTGATTTATCTCACAAAGTCATCTCAGGTTGGTCGGTTAGTTTGTTTTTAACGGCAGCTTTAACACATTAATGGTTATATAGTACAGTGGAAGTGGTACCTAAGTGTCTTTCCCAAGGACACATCGAAGCAGCCGATCCGAGCTGGCCTGGGCGGGTATTGAAAGCGCGACCCTTTTCAGGAAAAAGCTTGGTCGACCATGGATATAGGCAGAGAAAAAAACTGTATAAGCTTATACTCTGTCAGTCCGGAACGATTAAAAGCGACTATTCCTACAGAGTGATCTAATGCATGCTATATTTCGAGGAGATAGCATAATATAAAGTTTCGGTCCGACGCCTTGTATATACAAAATAAAAAGCTTATCAATGTGCCGAATACAAAAATCAGTATTGGGAAATGCAAAGTTTACATGTTATTTATTTTTCATGTAGACACCTGCTTTCTGATAATGTAATTTGTAACGCCTTTCGCTGGTTGGCTTTGCGTAACCAGCGCTTGCGCTTGTTCACATAATTGTTATATTATGTTACAGGTGCATTTTCTGCCGTTGAATGGTTTAGAGAGTACAGCCGAGACAGAATGGTTTTTCACTTATTCCCTCAAAGCGAACATATTGCCTGTTTTCCCCTTCTATAATGAAGTAAATAAGATTTATATATATCTGTACAATTCATCATCTAGATCTTAAAATAAGACTTAATCATTTAAGGATTCATTAATCATATGCTAGACTGGTTCTAAAAATGATCTTTATACATGGCAGCGCATGACATTGACAAGGGCAGGGCATCACGTGACATACAGAGCAATGGACCCTTTCGTGTTGAAAGAACATTAGAAAATATCTCAATCCTAAATTGCTAAGAATGTAATGTATTTCTCGTTCCCAATAATCCCTTTTACTTTGCATCCTGAGGCGATAGCAAATGAGGAGTGTGGTAGCTGAAAATTTCACTTGGCAACATATGCGTGTCTTGATGGGTTTGGCGAGAGATTATATGCTATCCTCCAGAGATCAAAATTTGATGTTAATGTTAAAATACTTCCCAACATATGTTTCAATTAATTTATATCCCTGATGCTTTTGAACGGGTTTATTGCTATTATGTTGACTTTATTTTTTGAACTTTGTTGTTTTTTTAGTCTTTTGCAAAGAAATACACGACAACTGAAGACTTTCTGTTGCTTCTGCATAAATCTTTACGTAAAGGAGTCAAATTAACGCTGTTCAAAAGGCAAACATTCCAAATTGTGAAAGGCGTGGATTAAGCGATGTAAACGAGGTTCTGAGGGTCAGAGACTCAAGCCTTGTGATCTCAGGAAAGACGATCGGATCTGGTCGGGCATCTGAACATTTCCAGTCTACAGGAATAAGGACAATGATTAGAGTGACGTCTGAATCAGTACCGTCAGTCTAATTTATACATTGAGAGACTAGGAAAATTCCGGCCCCTCATTTGCTAGGAAAAAAATATATTTTTGCTCTGATGGGCTCCCCTACTTTACACATACGTCCCATTTTAACCGGCGAAAAAAAAAATCTGTCCTTCACAGGCACTGACAAAAATATTCCGGCTCCAAAGTTCGCCACCTTCCTGAAAATAAAATGAAATTAAAGTGCCTAGCTTACTTTCAGGTCAGAAATAGTTTGTACTGTTTAAAATGCATTTTTACATTTGGGAACCAGTCTATGGCAAAACTATATTGTGTTTGTAATACACTGTATGTAAAGAAAGAAAACAAACAAAAACAAAAACCATCCAAAAATGTAGTCCCAAAAATTAAAAAATGCAGAAAGAAATTTGAATTTTTAAAAATAATTATAGGTGTAACAGCATCACAAGCTAATTAGCTCATCTACATGCAAATAAAAATATATATATTTGTGTTTTGAAAACACTGAAAACCCTCAAAAGTTACAAAAATGTAGTCCTTAAAGTTAAAAAAATGTGTTTTAAAAAAACTGAAAAATTGATATAATGGTCTCAATTGCCAACTAAATTTCATTTGTCTACCTCAAGTGAATTTTGCTTAATTATGCTAAGAAGTTTTTCTTTTAATCAAAAAAGTCTACAAAAATAAAAAATGTGTTCAAAGTTGAAAAATTGCTGTAATGTTCTGAAATTCCTTCTATCTAGTTATAAGCATAATAAAGTGCATACATTTTCATGGCTCTATACTAATTCGGCATGGAAGTATAGTGTACAGACGCACAGCATTAAAACATGTTCCCTTCTGCTATTACAGTAGGGGGACTCTAATCAGTCAAATTGGGTTAAAACGTATTGAGTGACGTCAGACACGTGCTACATAACACATAAAAGTGAAATTTAAATCCATAGTACTTCCTACAAACAGTAAATAAAAACTCAAACACAAACTTTAACCTGTTGTCTACATAAAGCAAAACTGAAACGCAAACTTTAATCACAAATTTTCCCACACAAATTGTAATTAAAAAATCTGTAAAATTGGTATAAAAAGAAAGAAATAAGATTAGGCGCATGCTATGTAATACAGAGAACCGAAGATAAAATTAATTGTTCCTCCCTTGCTCAAAATAAATACAATCTTCAACCTGCTGTTTACATTCACCGATGCTGACACCGTAGGTGTCTTAGCATAAGCTCTTCTATATGCTGACACCGTAGGTGTCTTAGCATAAGCTCTTCTATGTACAGGCAAGCTAAAAATGTACAACTTCATTTCTAGGGTTCAACCCGGAGTTCAAATAAGAACCAGGATTTGAGAACAAAATTTTTTTTTCTTCTTTTGAGAAGATGAAAAATTTATGAAAGTAATTATTATGACTGTAGTGTTTCATGGTAGAAAACACAGAACGTTAATTTTATCATGAACCGAGAAATTACTCACGAGTCCTGTATAAATAAATTAATGGTGCAAGACACACAAAACAAATAAAGACGAAAGTCATTACATAATGAATATATAATGCATCTTTAAAGTTACTGAGGTAGAATGGGTATCGCGGTTTTATGTCGTTGTTCAATCCACCGAAGAGAACCTTTGTCCTTTTCAGGGGATCCAGGAGCACCTTGTCTTTCTTCTCTTTCAAAATGAAGAATTAAAACACTGCTGCATTTAGCTGTGTATAACGTTCATTAGACTGTCACCCGTCTAGATCCAGGCCTGGAAATCAGAAAATTGTTCAGCTTGTGTTTTTAAAAATTTATTTCCACCAATCACAAATGACATCACTTTTGATAGCTCCTTTCTGATTGGCTGATAGTGAAAACTCAGTCGTAGAGTTTTATGATCTCCAGACCAGATTTGCTGTTGCATACATTATCAAATCAGGGTCAGTATTCTCTTAAAGCTGCATTCCCTCGATAATTATTTTTATAAAATTGACAATTGAGATAATGGCAAGAAATAATTGTGTGAGTCTCCCAATGAATAGTGGTGAAACTATTTTGAACAAGGTACATCAGGGTCAAAAAAGAGGAAAATTCGAGCGGGAACCTAAAATGTCGGTAAGACAATTTAATTTAAATAAGATGGTATGTTTATCAGTACATTTTTTCACGCACTTGTATCACGATGTCAACCGGCTACAAGATCAATGTGGCACATACAACTGTACATAGCGAACACATAATTAAATCGAGTGGTGAAGCAAAGCGTAGAGCGTACGTTTTCACTATCCATAAGACGCTTTGTGCTAGACTTAAAACTCTTTTTACCTGTAAAAGTCATATAGAAACAACAAATCACGACAAGCATCTGAACACAGTGCATGCTTACAATTTAATGAAGGAGAGTCTCGTTATCAAAATTCTTACGTCACTGAGTGCAAATAATACTATTTAGGAATATAAAACAGTGTTTTCCCAAGGGGGAAAAAAAAGCCAAACTGGACGTTCTGGTTGGATTTTTCTGATAAGAGCACTGTTGTACATTGTTAGACTCTGCAACAAATACACTCGTACTATTTCTTAAAACTTGGTTTGGGGAATGAACACAGCTTTAAAATCATTGGTAAAACAAACATCATAAATAAATGCTAATTTTCAGGTGAATAATACAACTGTGGATCTTATTTTGCCACAGTTGGCAGTGTGCTATACACAACAATGGGTCTTATCTTGTCACAGTTGGCAGTGTGCTATGCACAACAGTGAGTCTTATCTTGTCACAGTTGGCAGTGTGCTATGCACAACAGTGAGTCTTATCTTGTCATAGTTGGCAGTGTGCTATACACAACAATGAGTCTTATCTTGTCACTGTTGGCAGTGTGCTATACACAACAGTGGGTCTTATCTTGTCACAGTTGGCAGTGTGCTATACACAACAGTGAGTCTTATTTTGAAACAGTTGGCAGTGTGCTATACACAACAGTGAGTCTTATCTTGTCATAGTTGGCTGTGTGCTATACACAACAGTGAGTCTTATCTTGTCACAGTTGGCAGTGTGCTATACACAACAGTGGGTCTTATCTTGTCACAGTTGGCAGTGTGCTATACACAACAGTGGGTCTTATCTTGTCACAGTTGGCAGTGTGCTATACACAACAGTGGGTCTTATCTTGTCACAGTTGGCAGTGTGCTATACACAATAGTGAGTCTTATCTTGTCACAGTTGGCAGTGTGCTATACACAACAGTGGGTCTTATCTTGTCACAGTCGGCAGTGTGCTATACACAACAGTGAGTCTTATCTTGTCACAGTTGGCAGTGTGCTGTACACAACAATGGGTCTTATATTGTCACAGTTGGCAGTGTGCTATACACAACAGTGGGTCTTATTTTGTCACAGTTGGCAGTGTGCTATATACAACAGTGGGTCTTATCTTGTCACAGTTGGCAGTGTGCTATACACAACAGTAGGTCTTATCTTGTCACAGTTGGCAGTGTGCTATACACAACAGTGAGTCTTATCTTGTCACAGTTGGCAGTGTGCTATACACAACAGTAGGTCTTATCTTGTCACTGTTGGCAGTGTGCTATACACAACAGGAGTCTTATCTTGTCACTGTTGGCAGAGTGCTATACACAACTGTGGGTCTTATCTTGTCATAGTTGACAGTGTGCTATACACAACAATGTGTCTTATCTTGTCACAGTCGGCAGTGTGCTATACACAACAGTGGGTCTTATCTTGTCACAGTTGGCAGTGTGCTATACACAACAGTGAGTCTTATCTTGTCACAGTTGGCAGTGTGCTATACACAACAATGAGTCTTATATTGTCACAGTTGGCAGTGTGCTATACACAACAGTGGATCTTATTTTGTCACAGTTGGCAGTGTGCTATATACAACAGTGAGTCTTATCTTGTCACAGTTGGCAGTGTGCTATACACAACAGTAGGTCTTATCTTGTCACAGTTGGCAGTGTGCTATACACAACAGTGAGTCTTATCTTGTCACAGTTGGCAGTGTGCTATACACAACAATGGGTCTTATCTTGTCACAGTTGGCAGTGTGCTGTGCACAACAGTGAGTCTTATCTTGTCACTGTTGGCAGTGTGCTATACACAACAGTGGGTCTTATTTTGTCACAGTTGTCACTGTGCTATACACGATACTAGATTTGTGTTTGTAAAACACGTATGCTCCCCTCCCCCTCTACAGACCAAAACGTCCAGGTCCAAAAGTTGTAAAGTTACAAAAAAAAAATAATAATTGAAAATGTCACAATAATCTAATCACGTCATGCGCGTATGCATACAAACATGAGTTAACATGCATACCAACTTTAACTTGTCTACCTGAAGTGGTTCTTGCAAAAATCGTGCGTACAAGGTTCTTGTCAAAAAAGTCCAAAAAAATTTTAAAATGTGTAAACAAAATGCAACAATTTCTGTAATGGCCTGAAAATCTAAGCAGAATACAGATATGCCTATCAAATTTCATTAGTAAACATTTAGTGGTTTTTGCTTAGTCATGCAAACAAGGTTTTTGTCAAAAAAAAAACACAAGTCCAAAAGATTTAAAAATATGTAAAAAAAATAAAATAATTGTTGTAATTGCAAAACAATCTAGTTAGATCTAAATATGGATGCAAATACGCCTACCAAATGTTCTTGCGCCATCTTGATAACAAACATCTACGGACGGACGGACTGGCGGACGGACAGCACCAAATCAAGATGCGCCCGCTGCAAGCAGCGGAGGCATAAAATTATCGAGCATTATTTCTTTAGAACATGAACATACCGACAAAAATCAAACCATAAATATTTCCTATATGACGACGAACGACAATACTCGACTGGAAAGAGTGAGTAGTGGGGGTGGGGGCTTTGCATTATAGTGGTAAGTACATATATAAAGATGAGAGAGAGAGAGAGAGAGAGAGAGAGAGACAGACAGACAGACAGAGAGAAAATATACTTTATGCTTACCAGTTGGTGTTGTCAACACAAACGTTGTCGACTTGGCTAGAAACATCCCGATCACTCTCGGAATTGGAGGACGAATCCGAGTCAGAATCGGATTATGGTGCCTCTGGCACGTATTGATGTCGGATATCAATATTAACTTCATTTGTACCCAGAATCTCCTCAAATTGTTTGAAAGATTCATAGAAACCCTTAGACATTATTATCATCCGTTACCGAGGTTCACTTTTTTTCCGAGGATGTTCGTAGAAGCAAACCCCAATTTGTATTATTTCATAATTTTCAATGTAGGCACAATAATCAATAGTCTTTCAAAATCTATGTTGGTTTAATGAAATAAATATGGGGCAGACGACTAAAATCTCATTGTATTGTTCACTGATAGTAATTTGAAGCTCTTTTCATAATACCTCACGTGCTTCATTCCATGATTGATAATACAAGCAAGAAGATATAGATCTTTAAGATTTACCGTATGTACTCGCGTATAAATCGATACCAACTGCAAACTGCATAGACCCAGATCTGCTAGCGCATAATGCGCCGGCAGATATGGGTCTATGCAGTTTGTAAGGACTAAGCAGTAGAGTAGAACAAACAACATAGACCCTGATCTGCCGGCGCATTATGCGACGGCAGATCAGGGTCTATGTTGTTTTCATTTTGACAGAACTTATACGCGAGTGTATACGGTAGTCAAAACTTAGAGTGTCACAGACAGTTTTTAACATGTCATTGACACACAAATTTCAAAAATTTAAGTCGTGTCTTTGCAGAAAATCTGTGCAAGGCCTTTACAGGATTCACTGCAGCAAAACGATTCAAATATGATGAAAAAATAATCTTTGCTTAGAAGTTTGAACATAAACATATCAACAGGTTACCTAAATTGTGAAATAATTAGCCAACTATTTTAGGCACTAGAAGAAAAAAAATACCTATGCTTGGCTCAATTTATTCTATCCAATTTTTTTAAATTATTTTGTGATATTTATGAATAAAAATTGCAGAAAAGTTGAAGAAAGGTAACTTTCTGCACAGTAAAGTATATATATCCATGAAGATTTTACAGAAATTGGTTCATATATCTCATTCACGCAAATACGTCGTGTAGTTTGTAACAGACGGAAAAATACTCTGCCAGAGGTCATTGTTCTATAAGGTATGCGATTACTTCGATTTAAAAAAAAAATATTTTCGATATATTCTTCGCATTTTCATGGAGTAAGAAAAGATCGCTTCGCTAGCTTCGTTATTATTTTGTCGATGGCTAAATGATCTTTCATCGGAATCATCTTTAAACCTTTGTCAAATCAAGTCTACTTCTGTAGCGGAAAGGTCAAGTGTTAATTAATCTAACCTACGCTGCCAATGAAAGAATGTCAAGCATAATTGCAGTTTCAAACGTAACTGTTATCAAGGAGCTAAGAGAAGATACAAGAACGGGCCCACATTCAAAATACACTCGCAACCTTTCGGGCCTTTCCGCAAACGGCAAAACACACCGAAAGCGAAATTGCACTTGTCGCCATATTGGAATTTCTTGGATCACATAACTAAAACATAGTACCCACATAATATTGTTCATATTGGTTGTTAGAAAAGGCCAGTGATTTAAGCGTTCAACTTGAAGCGGATTGCCATTCATGTCATAGTGTGTAATCGATTTTCAAGCGATATAACTTAATGAATCCAGTAAAAAATGAAGTTCTGTTCTTATAATTACAAATATTTAAAGAAATAATAACGAATCTCAAGAAATAAATAACAGAACCATGTTTTAACCATTCTTTACAAATATTGTTAAAGCACACAAGAAGAATGCACGAATACATAAGTAGTTTCTTCTGGTGTTATGAACTAATAACCAATAGTTTTCGGCATCATATAAGACGATTATAACCAATCTAAACGCTTGTTACAAAGGCTTGGTAAAAATCTGTAATTATGTTACGAATATGGGTACCGGAGTAAATATCCGGACTTCCAGCGAGTACACAAATTTAAACATAATAATTCACCGTATTACATTCGAAGAGTTTGTCCCTCTTCGAAGGGCCCGAGGTGTTGCAATTGATTCAAAGTCTACATGTAGGAATCCATCTCGGATAAGCTGATACAGGAGAAAATGTGTATTAAGGTTGGATGCACTGAATTGCTGTTAGGAAATTTGGTGCTTCCATTTATTCGTTAATTAGCTAATTATCACTTCCTTCGGGTTTGTTTTCTATGTAATTGGAAAAAGTGAAAAAAGAAAGATATAATACACCGGATACCATGACGTGCACTTGATGTTTAAAATGAGCCAAAAATGTATAGAAATAATATCAGACCACAAACACAAGTACTGTACAACACTAGCTATGTTTTTCTTAGTAACAATTTAGACTACTATGCAGAAGCTAGTGCTAATCAGATCACACCATATCTTTTCTTATTACAGTTCATTTTGGATATTCATCCTTGAGATTCTTGGCGGCAGATGCGGCGCGAGGGTTCGAGGCGTCCGGGGGCAATGTTCTATAGTGGTGCCCCTACTTTGCACATAGAACAGTTTTTATGTCAGTTGCCAACCTCCCCCCCCCCCCCATCTACGCCTCGATTACAGCTTTAAAAAAAAAAAAGCTCCCGATGGCGCCCCCCCCCACTCGCCCGGCGCCCGGGAGCAGTTGCGTTCCCTCGCCATCCCCCCCCCCGTCGCGCCGCCACTGCTTGGCGGAGTTAATTTATTATTACGTAAGCCAACTTCTCAATTGTTAGGTGTAGAATATTTAAAGAACTACAAGTCATGATATATGGTAAAAACAATAAGTCGGTTTGTTTCTTCTTTTTTTTTTTGACAGTATTGAATAACATGACTATTATAATTCTTAATAAGGATGGCTTATTACATCGAATATGTTTGATATAGCACGTGTAGTTGGTGCGTATTTAATGTATTTATGATGTACGTAGTACTTACTTTAATTTGGAAATTTTTATGTGGTAACATTTTCACCACAATTAATACAATTAAATTTACGATAAATTGTACACAGCCCAAGATTATTATAACATTGTTTCCGATAACTGACCCCCTACATCGATCCTTTTAAGCGCAATCACGCGATCACAAGAAAGGTATCCCAGGAAAAAGATGTCACAAGAGCATATTTGACGCGGCAAGAGCTTCTTTTCAGCCAATCTACCGGAAAGAAAAAAATGGCTCGGGGAAAATCTAGTCTACAATACGAGCATTTAATAAAAATAATGAAGAAATATATTGTACAAATATTAATGAAGTTTAATGTAAGAATTATTGTTACGTCATTTTGAAACCAAACTATGGTAGCTGTATCTCTTGAGTTCGTAAATTAAATCAAGACGGCTTCCTTGAAACGGTATATGCCACAATTATTTATTGTCCAATAGTTTGGCCAAGAGAAGAAAACATGACATTAACTTAATAGTTCCGTTAGCAATTTGACCTCTATTTATGGGAAATATTGTCAAAGTCACCTTTATAGTAATAATTCATTTCCATTAGCAATTTGACCTCTATTTATGGGAAATATTGTCAAAGTCATCTTCATAGTAATAATTCATTTGCAGCATCAATTCGCCAAATTATTACTGGAAGTTGAAACAAAAACGATACAACGTTGCTGGAATCACCCATAATTTCATGATTTATGTTAAAGATTGCAATCAGGTGACATTGCATCTGACAAAAGATATTGAATTTCTGAAAATGGAAAATATCTTAATTGAAGAAAAGCACAACTCCTGCAAAATATCAACGTTTTGTTTGGTACAGTACTATATGGCAAAGAACTTGATTAGAAATTTCGCCAATTTCCTTGACCACATATTTTTGTTATAAAATTTATATTAATGTATTGCCTATTTCAAACAAATATATGATATCATCCATTCCCATGTTTTCTAAAGAAAGTAAGATGACGTATATTTTAAGGAACATATCAACCGAAGGTAACGGTTATATGGATAACAATGTTTGCAATGAGATCCATACGCTATTGTAATGAGATCCATACGCTACTGTAATGAGATCCATATGCTATTGTAATGAGATACACACGCTATTGTAATGAGATCCATACGCTGTTGTAATGAGATACATACGCTATTGTAATGAGATCCATACGCCATTGTAGTGAGATCCATATGCTATTGCAATGAGATACAGACGCTATTGTAATGAGATCCATACGCTGTTGTAATGAGATACATACGCTATTGTAATGAGATCCATACGCCATTGTAGTGAGATCCATATGCTATTGCAATGAGATACTGACGCTATTGTAATGAGATCCATATGCCATTGTAATGAGATACATACTCCATTGTAATTAGATCCATACGCCATTGTAGTGAGATACATATGCTATTGTAATGAGATCCATACGCTATTGTAATGAGATCCATACGCCATTGTAATTAGATCCGTACGCCATTGTAGTGAGATACATACGCTATTGTAATGAGATCCATACGCCATTGTAGTGAGATCCATATGCTATTGTAACGAGATACATACGCTATTGTAATGAGATCCATACGCTATGTTCACAATAAATATCGGAGTAAGGAATACATTCACTAAAAAAAGAAGCCATCTGACCAAGATGTCGGCAAAATATCTTCAATTCAGACTTCGTTTTTCTAATATTAGTTAATCTCTTCTTGGAAATATCTCTATCTCTGATTTGTCAATTTAGAAATGCTTTAAACTTAAAATCCATACTGAACTTCCGAATAATCGCTTATTTGACTAAAGGATTTCTTCAAAAACCAATAAAAAAGCTTTCATTCATGAAGACAACTGTAGCTCCTACATTATGTACGATGAAATGCAGATGTGCCATTCCATAACGGTGTTAAACGAGAAATACATAAACCAGAAGATGTGCTGATAATTACTTTCAACCCAGAAACAATTTTCATCAGATCTGTATCATCAAGATTTACCATCTGCTTTCTGGTACGTTATTTAATTCTTTGCTTTTTTTCTTGAAAGACCACATGTTCATGTCCCAGAAGTTACTGACGTTATTCAGCTTAGTGTCAGTTGTATTGACGGTAATTTTATATATTGGAAGTGACTGCAAAATGAAATAGCCCAGTAATTATCATATAGCCCATTCATTATCATCATCTTTTGTTAAAGACCATATTTATATTTGCGGAGTTTATTTGATTCTTTTGTCTCAATCTTTTCATTCACCATAGCACATATAGCTGATGGCCTGCCTACATACATACATACATACATACATACATACATACATACATACATACATACATACATACATACATACAATCATACAATCATACATACATACATACATACATACATACATACATACATACATACATACAATCATACATACATACATACATACATACATACAATCATACGTACATACATACATATATACATACATACATACATACATACATACATACATACATACATACATACATACATACATACATACATACATACATACATACATGCATACATACATACATACATGCGTACGTACATACATACATACATACATACATACATACATACATACATACATACATACATACATACACACACACACACACATACATACATACATACATACATACATACATACATACATACATACATACATACATACATACATACATACATACATACATACATACATACATACATACATACATACATACATACATACATACATACATACATATTATATTTGTAGTGCATTTGTTGTAATTTTGACCTCTCCCATCCCTTCTCCATCCTATGCCATCCCTCAGACTGCATCTCAAAGCACCCAACACCACCCCCTCATTGTCATCTATTCATCCTCAAGAAATACATCATACGAAATATGATCATGGTCTTTCAATCAGCATAGAAGGAGATCAGGTTACAAGGACGACAAGCTTACGGGCGTACGGACAGATGGACATGACCAATTACAGTGCATTAACAAAAGTGTTATAATAAAAGAATATCGCTTATTCCTAGTCGAATAATATTAAAATTGGCCGGTATATAGTGTGTATCACATCAGCTATTTATTACTAAAAATCCTGTAAAACGTGACAAACATACCACTAATTTATTACTATTACTAATTTATTACAAAAAATCATGCAAAATGTGACAAACATACCTCGAATTTATGTCTCACAATCAAAGGGCCCATACATATGATCTTCAAAATTGTCTGAAAGCAGAACAGAAAAATTTGTACTTCTTTGTGGATAGTATTAACATGTACAATTTTGAATGAACTGTTGGAAGTTTTGATTTATACTGTTTATGTAAAACGCACGTCGGTTAATAGAAATTCATCAAATGTTTTTTTCCCACTCTTTCATTACAAAAGCGGTTTTCAAGTATGCATCAATTTCCATTTCTTTCTCTGTATTTACAAGCATTTAATGTAGTTCCTTTTCCTTTAAATCCAGGTGTATACAATTAATAAATCAATCAACCATTCATTCATTCATTCATTCATTCATTCATTCAGCCAATCGATAGATTGATCAATTAAGCAATCTCTATCAATTCATATGTCTTATCAACCTTTCTACCCTCCTCTCTTTCGTATTTGTGTAAATTATTTGATTATATAGATCTAACAATAAAACTAGCCTTGAATTCACCAACTTTTTGTAAGAATTTGAACTTCAAGTTAAAATATCTGAGTGGCTTTTTAGGTTGTAAACAAATTTCATCCAATCACGTTGCTTGATTTGGACATTTAGTCTTAATACGAACTTGCGTTTTATTGGTAATTTCAGACTGAATCGTACTTCAAAAAACATTTGAATCAAACTTGCCTCTAAAAACAGCACGCCCAGAATAATTGTGCTAGTCTTGTGAAGCGCTGCAGCTACATCCTGCTCTGTACTGTCCGCCACTTTTTGAAATATTTGTCTTTTGAACAACTCCGTCGGACTATTCTCAATTTTGGAATCATCACTATCGGTGTAATCCTCATCCAATTCAATATTTTCTTCATTTAATGTCGAATCGGCCAATACGATTTTCGTATCCACTTTTTGCACAGAATTACTACCATGTGCATGTGATGCCGGTTCTTTTCGAGGAACCGTCACGTGTCCATCTCGTGCTCCATGTGGTAAAATAACATTCTGTTTAAATCTGTTCCAAGAATTATCAATATTCAAGGGCTGAATTGAATGTTTAGTAAGCACTGTAATATTATTACTTTGAAAAGAAGTTTTATTCCCAGAATTTTTTCTGGAGTGCAAATGGTATAAATTGTTGCCTCCACTGTTTTCAATGCATCGAGGTATTGGTTTCCACGTGCAGTTGGCTTGCACTACTTTCTTATAAAACATGTTCATACTATCCGATTCAGGAAGGTCAGTTGGATACTTCTTCTGCATTGCCCTGAAGAAATTATCTGTTGTCGTCCTAGACTCCTCAACCAAATCTGAAAACATGAATTTTTGTTGTATTTCACCTTGCCTTCCATGACGAAAGACCTTGCGATATGTCCGCATACTTTTTAAAACAGCTAAATAAATCTATCGAGATCCATACTCAGGTTCCATTTTTACGAATATCGACTTGCATGCCTAGGTCCCATTGTTACGAAGTTTTCATACAATTTAACTCATGCTCATGAGCTAAAACTTTCAAAATTAAATCTAGTCTCAATATTCGATTGACGTTTCAAAAGAATGTTGCTAGAGTAAAAGTGAAATGAAACTTTAATTTTTACAGTTCTAGCACAGTTTTTATATGGGGATATTTAGAGCTGAAATTTCGAATTTTGTGGTCAGAAAGTGTTGTGAGTAGTATATAAATTGAGAGTACTGGACCAATCATATATTTTCACTTTGTAATCCCGTATCTATATGAGAACATTTCTGGACCACTCATATTTTTGTGAAAAACCGCCAAGCCACTGGAACGTTGTTTACATTTGTACTGTCTTAGACATTGATATGCAGAACCAGTCAACGAGATGTAAGATAATTAAGTATGCTCGCTAAAGCGAATGTATGCAGGAGATTACTATTGTGATATTGCAATGCTGTTTTCCCTTCAGGACAAGCCTTGTAGTATGCTAGAATACATGTAATGTTCTCAGTAGAGGTAACTAAGGTTCAAGGTGTAAACGTAAAGGTGTTTTCTACTTTAAAGCCAGAAGTCTACGGTTCGGCTCTTGCTTTGGAAGAAAATTTATTACTATATAAATCGAGAACCACCTCAATGTAAAAAGACCAGCCACTAAATGAAAGGCAGATCAAAATATGCTCCCGCGATTAGGAAAGTGTTTAAAATAATGCATGAAAAGAAGAAAACGTGCGAAACATTTTCATTGTGAGGATAACACACAAAAGCCGCGGCGTGATACGAAATAAGCTCACCACATGTAAAAATAAAAAGGCATGCAAACAAATATAAAGAAATGTCTTTGCTTGGTTAACACATAAACATCGTGACACAGTCACTATGAATACGCAATACGCGGAACATAAAGTAGGAACATGAAACGTACATATATATCAGCTATTGAAAATGTGGCCTCTCCGTGGGGGTGGTAAGTAGTAAAGTTCCGATATACCCTACTACCCCGGGGACAAAATCTATCAACAGTTTCCAAAAATTATAAGTAAACAGTGACATTTTTAAATACAGGTGCAAATAGGGAAATATATATTGAAATAGTTATAGTTAAATAAATCAAAAGTGAAGACTTAGATATTTCATGCGCACAAAGGGTAATAATAGCTCATTTGCATGCACTTAATTAACTTTATTTAATAGACTACACACACCTGCTCATAACAGATAAATGGGTTATGACTATAAATGCCAAAATGATTGGTATTAAATAAATTATAAACAAAATGTACACCTTTTCTCTAAAGACGACACCACCATCGGATACATGTGGTTAGATTATTGCGTACACAAAGTAACTGTGTCATGCGGCTGTGTTTGTTACGTTGTTCTCGTTCTGAGCACCAGAAGAAAAAGAAATAAAAAATATGTGTAAAAGTTACATGTTTATAATTCATATTCTATGGTAAGGATTTCTGGATAGATAAAAGGACTTTAAATCCAAGCTAAAGAAACGTGGCAAGAAAAGAAAAACACAACTGACCACACCCGAAATGTCTGATATCAATGCACGAGTTCTGTCGATTGAGTCAGTTATGTCGATCCAGTCCCAGCCAGCTCAGTCGGCAATGCAAACACCTTCACCCTCGTCTTATAACGCTACAGATTTATGTCAGCAATGCACTCATGGCCCTAATGACTCTTTCTGTTCGTCCACGTACGCTGTTCCATTGCTTCGTGGATATCCACGTCAGCAACTTTATTGTTAGCCAGCGATACCGCCACACCAATATCAACACCCACATCCACCCGACTGCAACCCTAACCCACACTCGGCTACTTTGGTTCGCATATAGGACGTGTAGTAATGGATGGTAGTGGAGTTCAAAGACCTAACTTCCAGGAAAGTTTAGGATATATTCCCTTGCCCTAATCTACCCGTACCGTCCGACGATCCTGAATGAAATACGAAACTAGATTTCGTCCTAAATAAGGTAGAAACACTTGATGTGATGGAACGTAATTTCCCGGATTTGAAGGGGGAGGTGGTTGAGCTCTATCCGGAGTGGTGAAACGTGCAGCCCCCAATATATACAATGCACAGCAAATTTTAATTAATTGTAAATACGTATAAGTGCCTGGGTATAATGAAATTTTAAAAATCTGCAACGCGGATCGCAGACAAAAGCCAAATCTTCATGGTAATATTGATAGAGTCTCTTTAGACAAAATACATGAACGCTTGAATACGGCGCTTAAAGGTGCAAATATAAAGGAATCTTAAAATAATATTGTTGGTGAAATCAGCTCAAATTTCCTTAAATTGCAGACTCATATTTTACTTAGAAGTTTTTACGCAACAAAATTTCTACAGACATACCGTGGTTAGGCAAAGATTTTAGAACTGCGAGAAATCAATTCCATCTGACTGAATCAGTTTTTGAGAATGCATCAATAAATGAAAAGATAACCAAAGATGAGATGAAACAGATAATAAAATCAATAATAAAGAGTAAAGCGACAGGCTTGACGGAGTTATCAATGAATATATTAAGATCACTGAATCAATTATGCTGCTAATATATGTTAAACGGCTCAACATAATCTTTGATACAGAAAAAAATCCTTAGGAATGGTCAGTAGGAAAAATAAAACCTCTATAAAAAAAAAGTCTAGGAATACATTCCAGGAAATGTGTATTATGTAGTAGTGGAGAAATCGGTGCTGAATTGCATTATTTACTTATTATTTACGTGAGTGTCACTTGAAAAAATATCTTTTTTTAATAGTCCAAATATAATGCAATTTATAATACTGATTAAGTGTGAAAAATATTGGTCAAAGAAAAATGTGCTTGTAGGTTTGTGAATATTGTACTAAATGCTTTTTAGTCCTTGTTAATCTTTTCTGTGCTCAACTTTTAACATTTGTATAACCATACGTATGTATGATGTGCATATATCTTGTTTTCCCTCATATGTCTATGGACAGCGACTTGAGAATGTTATTCCTATTAGCCACAAGGCTTTGAGCCATAATTGGATAGACCAGTAGTGGAGTGGGGTGGGGGATGGGTACAGGGGCCGTATGTGTTACGGACACTTTGTTAGGACGGTGTTCCGTACCCCTGTTAATCTGACTGGTCACTTATAGGATCAAAAAAACATTTTCCAATCATATATTGTATCACAATTGTTCCAATGTTCATTCTTTCCTTAGCTCTTTTTGCTGCAAAATATAAAATGGACAAATGCTCTTTTTTTATAACCGACCGATCTCATTAGCTGTGGGCGGAGATTAGGTGCGGGCTCGATGAAGCATTTATATCTCAGGTCAGCATTCGTCGTAAATGAACAAGAATCAAATTTGGTAGAAAAGATCTGAAGTTACTGAACTGCAGTAACAGATACATGAATGTTTGACGAATCGATTGACGTAAGTCATGCCCTGTCTAGCTTTTTATACTTTTGGTACGAACGCTTGAGCATTTCCTTAACACATTCAGCCCCGTACCCTCATCTCCACTACCAATCCATCGCGTTGTGGCCCAAATCCCCGTGGTGTTAGCCACACACTGAAATTTGCTTATGTCTGTTTGCATGGCTTTTTTAAAACCCTCTCTTACGATCACGAAGTATATTTGATCTGCTATGTATTCATTGGTCGGTCTGCCGACAGTGAGGTGATTCTCAATTTACATAGAAAGAAATCCCCTTCAGCGAAAGTCGAATGTTTGGTTTAGAAATACAACAATTGTACATTTGTACCACGGACCTTAGTTGTCATCACGGTGAACATTATTTGTGTATTATGCATACAAGAAGCTTGGTCTAAAGGAACAACATCAAAATTTAAACATCAAAATAGTAGTCCCCTGTATTTATTATCCTCAGCAATACTACTTAATACGTTTAAATCAAAACCACCATTGTAGCCTTTATTTTAGCAAGATTTCAAATCAGTACAGCAAGATCTGTTGTGTTTTTTTTACTCTGTGTAGTATATTTGAAATATAAAAGAGAACCATTAACGCGTAATTCAATAAATATATCGTCTGCAATTACATTATAATATAGAATAACTTTACAAATATCTTTAATGATTCAGATCAGAGTCTGTAGTAAAATATTTATTTCACAAAATAAATATATTGTAAGGTATTTGTAACTACATTGTAGGACTAAATCTAAACCAATTTCACAGTGTTGCTAATTGTTCGGACCAGAGTATAATATTTCAATAATAATTCCATGGTACATATATAAACGATTAATCTGTCATTCATAACCACCATTCCTAAATTTATTCACCGGTTGTCTGAGCGCCAGACCTAATGACATTTATTTACTTTGAACATTCTAGCAGATGAAATTCCCAACACGAGATGATAATACAAAATTATGAGTAGTTCTGCATATCTGTATATACTATGGTCTAGGCCCAAGATAGTATTTTTATTTTAAACAAAAATATGAGTGGTGTAAAAATGTTCTCGTAGAGATACGAGATTTCAGACTGCAAAAAGGTATGATTTCTTTAATCTGGTAATCAATGTGTAAGACAGCACTAATGTATACTACGGTCCAGGGGCATGAGGCTATTGTATATCAATGTGTAAGACATCACTAATGTATACTACGGTCTAGGGGCATGAGGGTGTTGTATATCAATATGTAAGACATCACTAATGTATACTACGGTCCAGGGGCATGAGGGTATTGTATATCAATGTGTAAGACAGCACTAATGTATACTACGGTCTAGGGGCATGAGGCTATTGTATATCAATATGTAAGACACCACTAATGTATACTACGGTCTAGGGGCATGAGGGTGTTGTATATCAATGTGTAAGACAGCACTAATGTATACTACGGTCCAGGGGCATGAGGGTGTTGTATATCAATGTGTAAGACAGCACTAATATATACTACGGTCCAGGGGCATGAGGGTGTTGTATATCAATGTGTGAGACAGCACTAATGTATACTACGGTCTAGGGGCATGAGGGTGTTGTATATCAATGTGTAAGACAGCACTAATATATACTACGGTCCAGGGGCATGAGGGTGTTGTATATCAATGTGTAAGACAGCACTAATGTATACTACGGTCCAGGGGCATGGTGGGGTTGTATCTCAATGTGTAAGACAGCACTAATGTATACTACGGTCCAGGGACATGAGGGTGTTGTATCTCAATGTGTAAGACAGCACTAATGTATACTACGGTCCAGGGGCATGGTGGGGTTGTATCTCAATGTGTAAGACAGCACTAATGTATACTACGGTCCAGGGGCATGGTGGGGTTGTATCTCAATGTGTAAGACAGCATTAATGTATACTACGGTCCAGGGGCATGAGGGTGTTGTATCTCAACGTGTAAGACAGCACTAATGTATACTACGGTCCAGGGACATGAGGGTGTTGTATCTCAACGTGTAAGACAGCACTAATGTATACTACGGTCCAGGGGCATGAGGGTGTTGTATCTCAATGTGTAAGACAGCACTAATGTATACTACGGTCCAGGGGCATGAGGGTGTTGTATCTCAATGTGTAAGACAGCACTAATGCGTACTACGGTCCAGGGGCATGGTGGGGTTGTATATCAATGTGTAAGACAGCACTAATGTATGCTACGGTCCAGGGGGCATGGGGGTCTTTTAAAAAATATGGGAAATCCAAAAATATTCTCATATATGGATACGATATAAAATTGCAAAAATATTATTGGTCCGCACTCTCAATTTGTATACTGCTTTCATGACAATAGAGTAAGTTCCCGAAATCATGAAACTGTATGAGTACAAAGACTGAACAGAGACTCAAAACTCCAACATAAAAAATCGTACATGGAGTATACAAAACCCTTGAAATTTAGAATATATGTAAAAAAAAATAGAAACTAAAAGACAATGCCAAATATTTTCATTACATTAACCCCACACTGAAAGAAATTATAAGATGAGAACAAAAACTGAACAGAGACTCAAAACTCCAACATAAAAAATCATACATGGAGTATCCAAACACCATTGAAATTTGGCATGTATGTAAAAATACAAACCAAAACACAATGCCGACAGTTGTCTTTACACTAGCCTCAGAAAGAAATTATAAGAGGTCATTTTTGAAAAATGTAAGTACCTGTTCAATTTTTGTGCTCATATGAATCCTGCAGATGGCTTGTGTGTATGTGTGTGTGTTATGGGCCTCTAGTTCTCTGATACAGAAGTTTAATCCATGAGAAAAGCCTTTAATAGCAGTCTAAAAATCACAAATTAAATGGAACCAATCTAGTAACAGACAATGTAATGGGTGAGTTACATTGCACACTTTAAACTTAAAACAGAATCCTAGACCTGTGACCTTGACCTGGAAGTAGACGTCATTCATGTGACAAACAACTTTAAGGTTTTAGAATTACGAAGTAGACATCAAAATGCAATAGATGGCTGCAAGGACAGAAGGACGGGCGTACAGACGAGCCGATGGAAAATTATTTTTTTTACTTCTTACCCACATTCGTGAGAAACGATTGTTGATGAAAGAAATGTTGATTTAACATTGTAGTATATATATGTGTGTGTATGTGTGTACAAATGAAAGAAATGTTGATTTAACATGTAATATATATATGTGTGTGTATGTGTGTACAAATGAAAGAAATGTTGATTTAACATTGTAATATATATATATATATATATATATATATATATATATATATATATCTGTGTGTGTGAGTGTGTGTGTGTGTGTGTGTGTGTGTGTGTAAAAATTGAACGAAGTCATTGAGCACGGACCTTTTCAATTTCATCTCATACTCTGAATAATGAATCAAAGCTGATTTGTTCATTATTATTGGGAAATAAAGTCTAATATTTAGTGAACTAATATTTGCATTAAAGACTAAGGAAAGTTAAATTTTAACTTGGAGTGTTGCTCATTTCGTCCCAATCATTCAATCAAGCTTGTCTTTCAACACTATCTCTAGGTCCCGCTTTTGTCAACATCTTAGCTTTCTCAACAATTTTGAATAAAACGTCAATTTGATGAAACCCACATGTAAAAAAAAAGAAAAAAAAGGATTTTTTTTTTTTACTATGAGCAGTATATTTGAAATATAAGAGAGAACCATTAATGCGTAATTCAATAAATATATTGTCTGCAATTACATTATAAAATATAGAATAATTTTACAAATATCTGGAATGATTCAGATCAGAGTCTGTAGTAAAATATTTATTTCACAAAATTCAAATGACGTTCATTCAACAATAGTTACATTGAAGCGGTATGTGTTGATATTGTAAAGATATCAAATAAAATTTAAAATTACTTTTCATATAATAAATGTCCAACATTAATTCCCCAAGTACCAGAAGACAATCAACAATATTACCTTTCGTATAATGAATGTCCAATATTAATTACCCAAGTACCAGAAGACAGTCAACAACATTACCTTTCGTATAATGAAATGTCCAATATTAATTACCCAAGTACCAGAAGACAATCAACAACATTACCTTTCGTATAATGAATGTCCAACATTAATTCCGCAAGGTCCAGAAGACAATCAACAACATTACCTTTCATATAATGAATGTCCAATACTAATTACCCAAGTACCAGAAGACAGTCAACAACATTACCTTTGATATAAGAATGTCCAACATTAATTTCCCAAGTACCAGAAGACAATCAACAACATTACCTTTCATATAATGAATGTCCAACATTAATTCCCCAAGGACCAGAAGACAATCAACAACATTCAGTATAACAATCATCAGAAGCACCTGCTTGCTGTGAAGCACGCAGCGACCACGATGTCGGAATCTGAAAAATAAGATATTCATTTTAATTTGTTTTCGACTGTTTTTATAATTATACAATTGCAGAAATAAAACGTTACTATGACAGAGAAACATAACTTGCTAATTTCCTTCCTTTATTAGATTATTTCACTTTTCTTTCCTTTTTATCTATCTAATTGTCTTTCATTCTTTTTCTCTTTCCCAACATCCGGTTTTAATGAAATGTAGAGTCCAGTAAGTTAATTTATTTGTTGTGGATATCAACTTTTGCGCTTTTGAGAAAACTTTTATTTTCACCGGTATTTAAATTTATGGATTGAGGAAGGTGTCCTCTTGTTTCCATGGATTGGGGAAGGATTCCTGTTGTTTCCACAGAAGGGTCATCACGAATTGCGGAAGGTGTCCTATTGTTTCCACAGAAGGTTAATTTTTTTTTATTGGGGGTGGGGGGTGGGGAAGATGGGTAAATTTGTGGCTTGCATCAACCACGAAATCCACGACAAATAATACCATACGAAAAATAGTGGGTTCACAACATTTCTCATTACCGTTAGCAAAACCTTAAAATTCAAGAAAAGGCTAGGAATGGCTGGTTTTTGGTAATTTTTTGGCTTAAGAATATGAAGGAAAATGACAATGCTCGCCCCTTTTGAAATATTTTCTCTCCCCCCCCCCCATGTAAATTTCTATAATTTTGAACTTTTTAGTGAAAATCGTTAATTATGTAAAGCAAATGTCACTAAATTATAGTGCGCATGTTATTATTTCATTGGGGTAGTGTTTTGAAATCACAACTTGTAAAGTAGCTTTATATGTACGAGAAATACAGTGAAATGTTCGTAAACCGGCGTCTCTGTACCCTTAATTTCCTCTGTAGACTGGTCACATGGCTTGATCCCATTAAGGACAGTCTAATACTAATCAAATATGTCTATCCAGGCCATCTCTTGATACTAGCCAAAATATATCGCAACAACACCGTCCTATTTGGGGTACTTTTTTTTTTTTTTTTTAGTAATTTGATATATTTACTTGGTGGAAAAATGGTCACAGAAGAGGGAGTGCAATCAGAAATTTAAAAATAAATAAATAATATGACGTCTTCACATTCTAAAACATTTTATATTTTTATGATTTGGAAGTTTTCGATATATTATCATTAAACTAAATCTATTACAAACAGATAAGGACCCCACGAAGTCCTTTCAGAATAAATCTATTACAAACAGATAAGGACCCCACGAAGTCCTTCAGAATAAATCTATTGCAAACAGATAAGGACCCCACGGAGTCCTTCCAGAATAAATCTATAACAAACAGATAAGGACCCCACGAAGTCCTTTCAGCATGAAATTGCACGATAATTTGACAATCCGTTTTTATATAATCTTCCTAAAATAGGAAAGGAATTAATACACATAATTAAATAATGATATGAATATATGACCATGTATCAGTTGGTGCTTGTCTTTGGCATGAATTCATCTGTGCTCCGAAAGGGAACTGGTTTCCATTATACGTCATGCCAATAGAATCTATATATCTTACATTCTCGCGTTGATCAAGCAATTTGTGTTTATTTTTAGCTATGCATTGAGGAAATAATTTCTATATATGTGTTTCTACAACCTTAATAAAGTTATCGAAGTTTCATGATAGAGTCGTACTGCTTGATATATTCGTACAAATTAGAGAGAACACATTAACCGCATGTATTGTCACTTTAACTTCAATCAATTCGAGTACGGTTGGTCCTCGATTATTTGAATGTTCGGCTAATTTGAGCCCACACCCAGCCTCCTAAACATTCACACTTTATACAAATACAGATTGCATTGTCTGATCCAACTCGATTATCCGAACCTATATGATCTAAAGTCCTGATTTCTTTAACTATTCTTACTTCCTAAACCCAGAAGATTTTTACCCTCACAAAAGAACGATACTCATTCAGTAGCTTCTACATTATAATACGCAGTTAACCGAGTTACCTAACTATGAATGAGAGGTCATATGAAGGTGAGAGTCGTCTCATATTAACCGTCGCCTTCTGTAGGCTTGCACAAAAAAAAAAAAAAAAAATATTATTTTTTATCAATTATAAAGTTTAATTGTTTTTTTTTCCCACCGTTACCCTCGAAGCGAATCCCACAGGATCGTCTAGTAACAAATATTGCATGGTGCTAAAGGACCCCATTTTGTGATAAATGGGTTTAGTATTTTTGCGAGATAGCAGCTGGAATAATATACACAATACGTTGTCTGATGCAAGTGGTTAACTGATAGCAAATACAATCTAATGAATGGCGAGTGTGCGAATCAATATTGGTTCAATATTGCATCTGTGATTGCTGCCAATATTAGTCATACATTGCAATCTTCATTTGCACAGTATCGGGTCGATATTGGTTTGCTATCTTGTTCAACGTTTCGTTGGAAAAAAATATCATCATTGCACTGAGAGATAATTAATACAGCAGAAGGAAAGTACTACTGATCATTTGCAAAAGTAACCAAAATCGCATAAAGAGTTACAAACCTTTGTGTATGGGGTCCACACGTGTAAAAATAGGATATAGCGCCCCCCCCCCCTCCGCATTCTTTGGTAAATATTTTTCCAATAGATGCAGCTCGACGCTCTTTGAGAAAGAATGTACACCCACGTCAGCCTGTGCAGAAATGGGTACGGTATCGATTCAATAACAGAGTCAAGTCTACACGCCTGTCTATTGTTGTCCAAAAAAGTTCGCTCTAACAGCTTCTATCTTGTCGGGTGTGGGTAGTTTGCGTAGCTCGATGACCTAGCCCTTTATTCGGACACCTTCTTCAACAAACACGCAAGCTCAAACGTCAAGTCAAAACATTTAGAAATTCGGTAACTTTAATTATAAATAAGGTAGAATCAAAGAAATTGCAATATCTTTCCAACTTAGATTTCTCTATTTGTATTGTAATTTGATTGGCATTGTTTTAATGTATTTGTCATGTCTGATCATGGGATTTTAGGAGGCTTGAATTTTGTATTAATAAAAAGGGGCGATAATACAGGACAGAACAAATTATAACCCTGTTAGAGACACCTAAATCAGAGCTCGAAAGGTAGAGACACCTAAATCAGAGATCGAAAGGTAGAGGCCAGACAAAGAGCAACCTCTCAGTCATCTGAACAAAAAACGCAAGGCGGAGGAATCAGCGTTCGAGTGAAAATTCACTAATTATGGAAAACATAAATGCTCCCCAAGGAACATTATGCCCTAATACACCACTGGGATTGTGAAGAGGATCTATGGGATGAAGTGTGCTCCAAGAAAAAGAAATTATCGTCTTTTGTCTCTCCTTCCAAACATGTTATTATAAGCACGGTTTGTTTATCAACAAAAACTCATCTCTGTACGAAGGTAGCAACATACAACACTGTTAAGCAATTAAATATCATATGCCAACACTTCCCGGTTTTCTACACTGGAACTATTGGCACAGGTTATATTTGACACATATTTGAGGCATCCTTGGGATTATTCAAATATTTTCGATAGCTTTCAGCAAAATAGTACACATTAAACAACCACTAAGTATATGAGCCGTACACAATAATGCAGGATAATATTTCTGTCATATCACTTCAGGGGCTAACAATTTCGTTAGATATTTTCCACATGGACTGTTCAGTTTGAAAAGATAATCTAACGCTAGACTTATTTTGATTAAATGTACTCAACAAAGTGCGAAATTTAAAAAAAATATGATTTCCGAAATTTGAGATCATTCATTTATTTTTAGTTAATATTATATTGTGTAGATCCAATTTCCGTTTGAAATATGTATGTTTGTTGATAGATAGATAGATAGATAGATAGATAGATAGATAGATAGATAGATAGATAGATAGATAGATAGATAGATAGATAGATAGATGGATGGATGGATGGATGGATAGATAGATAGATAGATAGATAGATAGATAGATAGATAGATAGATAGATAGATAGATAGATAGATAGATAGATAGATAGATGGATGCATTCATGGATCGATAGATGGATGGATGGATGGATGGATAGATAGATAGATAGATAGATAGATAGATAGATAGATAGATAGATAGATAGATAGATAGATAGATAGATAGATAGATAGATAGATAGATAGATAGATAGATATGTTCTAACGAATGAAATATAAAGTATTAAAATAGAGAATAATTCGATTATGATTCATTCCCTTCCTCCCCCGTATGCATATATTACCGTTCTGACCGTACGTCAAGCTTAAAATATGTGCAAATTGGGTAACGTGTGGAACAAATTCAATAAAATAAAGCGTCATTTCATCTATTTTGTCTGTCTGGGAATTCGAACCATGAAGGCTATGCATGTTTACCATGTCAATCTATCGATGTTGACTTGAAGGTAATATAATTGACATCAATGGTGTCTTCATACAACATTGGCTGGATATAAACATGCTGCTGTTACTGTGGACGACATTACCACATTGACCGTCATTGTTATTTTCTTAAGATTTTTTTTTTTGCCTGTCAGGCAATCACCATAGTGGATTTTTACTCAATCTGTTTTGAGGTTACTAATGGGAAAATAAATATATTGATATCAATTGTGGTCTTTTTTCTACATAAATACCTTAAATAACAAGTATTGATTCCAAATCATGACTAAACATTTGTTAATTTATGTTTAATTAGCAGTCATTTATGTTTTGCAAATTGATCATCGTATCATTCCCATGCTAAAATTATGATAAACCCTTTGCTGAATTCCATTCATTTTAAGGGTGATTGGTAATGTCAATAGGCTTCATAAGGTGGTTGGTGTGGTATAGCAAAATATCATAAAAGAACCTAATAAGTGGAAAATGTTACATTATTTACCTACACAACTGTCAATGGAATGTGCAGGTACAATTTGTTATGCGGAAAAGGTATTTATAAGAGCTCAAATAGGCAGTTTGATGGTGCATATTAAACGCAATAGATAAAGGCATAGAGATAGAATTGAGCGATTGCATTGCAATTGCCGTGTTGCATAAGGACTAAACTTGATGCAAGGAGCGTTAAATATTGCATATTGCATACACATAGGGCCTTACGTACACCACATGTGATAAATATCCATATGCAACATAATGGAGGCTGCCATCTTGGTCTTCTTCGTTGTAAATACAGTCCCATCAATGGGTGTCATATTACACGCATATCTGTTACCCGATCGCTATCAAAGTTTCCATATAGAAAGCAGAGTTGTGGTCGGTACTGTTAATAGAGGACAAAACACTGAAACATGTGTGAAATACGTACTATCAACTGAATTATTCCTTTGTTTACATTTCACTTGCTTGTCCTCTGTCGTTTCACTGCATGTAGTTCTGTAAATATTAATCCGCCGAACTTGATATCTTCCGGTATGATCAGTCGTTTCTTATTAATACCAGTCTAAAGATAATGAAAACTACCTTAAATTAGCCTTACCAGTCTAAAGATAATGAAAACTACCTTAAATTAACCATACCAGTCCAAAGATAATGAAAACTACCGTAAATTAGCCAAATATTCTAAATATACATAATATTTCTTCGCAAATGGTACATATATTGGTTTTGCTTGCAACCATGAGAACTATTGTAGTTGTAGGATGTGTTCGGCTAGTGTGAGAAGGCACTTCCCGCAAGGCAAGAGTGTGGTTCAAGTGAAGAAAATCCTTAATCATATGAAAATAAAGAACTGATCATGTACGATATATGAGAAGTTGCATACTTTAGAAGAAGGTCGTTCCTTCAATCCTGTTCGATGTTACGATTGTCACTAATCGTGAATTGTAAACTAAGTGTAGCGTAACGTGCTCAGAGACGGTGAGTATGATATGCATACATGCATACGTCCTCGTGTTTTTATAGAGTGGAATGTACTGTCTGTCGATTAGGCCACGTGTACGGAAAGAGTTTACACTTATTTGTAGAGTTAGTTATATAAATATTGGTGGTGTTTTAGTGACATTTCTTTTATGTGTGTTAAATATTGATTGGATTTGTTTTGTGTGTGACATTTGAAGACTTTGGGTAAGTCAGTTTGTATAGTGCTACAGTCTGCTCATTTGCAAAGAAGAATTTAAGGAGGCGATTTAATGCCGCTGGTGGTCGACATAATCGCAAATATAGGTAAGCCAAAAGAAAATGTTGTGTACCGAGAGATGAGAAGGCGGAACAGTATCGTAGTGCCAAGATTAGGTGTCCATCATATCAGCTGATAAAGAAGAAAGGGATATCCACTAGATGCCCCTCATATTAATTGATGAAGATGAAAGGGATATCCGCTAGGTGTCCATCATATCAATTGATAAAGAAGAAAGGGATATCCGCTAGAGAGAAAGTTACCCAAATTTTTGAGCGCCACATTTCCATTCAGCGTAATATAAAGCTACATTTATTTCACCACTATAGTAAAAATGCTGCGTTTCAAATAAAACAGTTTTATAGATAATTTGGATGGTCACAGAATGATAAACCTCGAGTGTCTGAAAGAGCGCGTCACTGACGTGTTTCTCATAAAATGATACTTATCGCCAGTACAAGCCTGCATACCTTTTATTTGAATCTACTTTTCAGGTTTTCAGGACTGACAAAAATGTCTTTTATTTGCAAACAGTGCCTGCAAGAAAAACGGCTTATGTTTATTTTCTCACAGTTTTATACAAAATTCACTGCTCCTTGCCACTAAATGGATTATTGATAAGCGTAAATTACATTTTTGTTTCAGTGCATACAAACTCCATATTGATGTACACTGCTTCAAAGTCTGTCGACAAAAAGATATGGAATGTTTTTATTGTAAGTTATTCTTTCACAAAGTCACTGCTAAGTGTTACATAATACTTTATTGAAGGAAAAAGGACATCACTATTACCAAAATTTATAGTTAAAGTACCATGCTCCCCACCCACCTGTATGAATTGTGCATTACCAATAGCCCTAAATTTGTAAATAATAATTCCCCCTACATGGCACGTTTTTCATTTATTACAATGTCAATAGATCATGATTAAGAGACAAATTGTGCTAGAACAGCCAGAGTTTACTGGTTTTTTTTCCCAACCATCTATTTATTACATACATACATACATACATACATACATACATACATACATACATACATACATACATACATACATACATACATACATACATACATACATACATACATACAGACAGACAGACAGACAGACAGACATACAGACATACATACAGACAGACATACACATACATACATACATACATACATACATACATACATACATACATACATACATACATACATACATACATACATACATACATACTTTGAAGTATTTAATACTGTAATTGCCTAGCTGGATATAAATATGGAATTTGCCAACTGCAGTTACGGTTTTCATGATCATAAATCTGTCATTTATTTCTTGAAATCATATGCATGAAACTATAATTACAATGGTTTACCTTCATCTGAAACTTGTATGCCTAGAAAAAGATTTAGCAGTATGCCTAGAAAAAGATTTAGCAGCATGCCTAGAAAAATATTTAGCAGTATGCCTAGAAAAATATTTAGCAGTATGCCTAGAAAAAGATTTAGCAGTATGCCTAGAAAAAGATTTAGCAGTATGCCTAGAAAAAGATTTAGCAGCATGCCTAGAAAAATATTTAGCAGTATGCCTAGAAAAAGATTTAGCAGTATGCCTAGAAAAATATTTAGCAGTATGCCTAGAAAATATTTAGCAGTATGCCTAGAAAAAGATTTAGCAGTATGCCTAGAAAAAGATTTAGCAGTATGCCTAGAAAAATATTTAGCAGTATGCCTAGAAAAAGATTTAGCAGTATGCCTAGAAAAAGATTTAGCAGTATGCCTAGAAAAAGATTTAGCAGTATGCCTAGAAAAAGATTTAGCAGCATGCCTAGAAAAATATTTAGCAGTATGCTATCTGAATATTATATTTAGATAGCTGTTATTTCAAATGAAAAAAATGCTTTCTGTAAATTTGAGCATAGCGTTTACTTTGTAAAATAGGAAGTTGATTCTTTGTCAACCTGTCATTTGCAGAGAGAGAGAGAGAGAGAGAGAGAGAGAGAGAGAGAGAGAAGGGGTGGGGGACAAGTATTGTAAATAATGTACATTTATCTGGTAATTGGCAAATAGTCGGTTGGTCAGTATACAAAATAAATTACATATCTTAAAAAATGGTATGTAACGAAGAGCTTCAAAGGTCAGATGTAATTCGGGGAAAAACGGTGTACGCTTAGAAGCGATTTTGGTAATTACATTCTGAAATAAAGCCGAATTTTAGGTGTGCTGCATAAAAGTTTATTTTTACAGTGACATGATATCGAATTCTTCCATATTATGAGCATTTGTCTTTTTTTACGCTTTCGAATGAATATCCTGTCGAGCGAAATGCATTTTTACCCCGAATGACCGTTGACCAATCGCAGAAATGAAGTTCCCATTGGGAATTTCCACGAATTCGACACAGTCCTTGAGATATTTGAGTCGTCGCTCCGTTAAAATATCACTGTCTTTATTTTACATAACTCTATGATTACATACATTGTGGATCCCTTAAAATACCATTATTTATGTTTTGCATTATTGCAATGAGCAACAATCTTTCAGGAAGATACATCAATAAGGGAAGCATGCGCGTATACAATAGCTTGCACGATATTTTCGCTGAGCACATCATTCACGTGCCAATATATATGGGTCATGTTTGGAGCGATATATGTCATCATCTCATTAGCATGTTACAGCTTCTAGTTGATATCTTACTAATTTCTTCACATAAATCTTAGCAATGAAGATATTTGCAGAATTTTACAAAATATATTTCATAAGAATAGCCATGTAATGACTTTTTGCTGTTTTCAGAATTTCGTCGATAATTTTTTAAAATTTATTTATTCATTTTTTTACGAGGAAACGTGGCGTTGAAACTGGCATCCGAGTATCTGGCTTCATTTGAGCAAAGAAATTGTCTTCAGCCCTATGAAAGAACTGGAGCAGTCTATCATTTTAAATCTCCCTATCCCATTTGCACAAAATAATGACAGTTGCAACCATGTAAATACCAACAACTGAACTCAATATGCGGCAATGTTAGCTGGTCTCATAGAAATAATCTCAACCATATATCTCGCAACAACCTTTCTTTATAGCCTCGTTGGTTAATGGTCGCAATATCCAGGTAAAACGTGTGTTTCCTCTTATATAAAACGCCCCCCCCCCCCCCAACAGCGAGCAGCTTAGACCGAGATCCAACAATCCGCTAGCACATTATACGTCTACAGATCCGGCTCAATGCTGTTCTTAATTTAGTAAGAGTTATGCATGGGGAAGTACGGTTAAATTTGTTCCATCCCCATACAGTGTGAATCTCTGCTGGTTGTAAGGTCGGTTTCTAAATGCATAGACTCGACACTTGCGAAAATCGCAATATTCCCGCCCCTCCCAACCCAATTTGCAAAAATTCCGCGATTATGATATGCATGTGGTTCTGCTAATAATAACGTCTTACCTGGAGTGCTCATATATTTTTCACCATAAATACTTGAGTAGGAAGGTAAATCACTAATGCATAAGATTCCGTTTAAATTAAGGATCAGTAGCTCAGATTCAACGATTTGGCAAAATAATAATCCGTCGACCTTGATATGAAGGTACCGTCTATACTCGCGTATAAACCAATACCAACTGCAAACTGCATAGACCCAGATCTGCCGTCGCATAATGCGCCGGCAGATCTGGGTATATGCAGTTTGTAAGGACTAATCAGTAGAACAAACAACATAGATCCTGATCTGCCGGCGCATAATGCGACGGCAGATCAGGGTCTGTATTGTTTGCATTTGGACTCATATAATACCCGAGTATATATGGTACATCTTATGAAAAGTGTTTTGGGGAATCGTGGATCAGTATGCTATTTAAAAATTGTTAAGTGTTTGTTTGAAATAGCATCCTATTCTTAATGACGTATAGATTAAAAATTTTCATTTGTACCTGATCAGACCGGTTTGGGATGTTTTGACGCTCGATATTTTTTTTTCTTCAAGTCAGTAGTACTTAGACATAGGAATTGTGTAGGCTGTTCAAATACGATTTTTCTTGTTTACTTTACTCTATTTAGTGGGTGTTTGGTATTTAATTTATGCATTTAGTATTTGATCATGGAAAAATAATACTGTTTTTCCGGATGCAAACTTTTTCCGGAGCACTCGGGAAGCACTTGGAACACTCGGGCCCAATCTTTGACCTTGTGCTCCGGCAAATGTCTAAACACAGAAAAACTGTGTATGGTCCATACAATTAGGTGATAATGATAGAGTTTGTCTGGAAAGATTTCAAGGATAGCTTTAACAGTTTTATATTTTCAGCTCTACCATGGATACTTTGTATACACTAATATGATCTGAAGTCAGTTTGTTGTCTTAAGTATGTGATCACTTAGGGCTTGCATTTTAGGATTCTTTTTTGAAACTTATGGTGAAACAAACAAAAGTACTTTTCAAGATTTCTGGAAAATAAAATTTTTAATTCACCATAGACTGTCGTTCTCACAGCGTGCTGTTTTACCAACCAAAAACATAAGAGCAATGAACAATCTTCGGTATTTTCCGTGACTGTGTAAACATCTACAAAGAAGTGTTCCAATGGAGACGTGGATGACTGGGAAATACCATTTCAATCAGTTTTAAAAAATAATAATACTCACATTTCTAAGAATGCGATAAGCATTCTCATAAAACAACGATATATCAAGAGCAGGTGAAAATACGTTGCTTCCTTCATTGATAGTGCCAGATTCTACAATTTGCAGAAGCACTAAAGTTCTGCCGATGAATTATAAACTACACCTGCAATCAATAAAAACTCTCTACCTCTGCCTGAACCAGCAATTACTTTCCGAGAAGAGACAAAACACGTGTATCTTATTTTATCATACCGGAAAGCTTATTCACTTAGAAGGACAGTAAAAGAGCGGAAAAATAAGGATTGTTTGAATTCAGTATTAACGTGTTATATAGACGGAAGGGAAGAAAAGTGTAGAATCTAAGGTGTGATTATTTAAGATCAAATATGGGTCTAAGTCTCCAGTTTTATTCTCCTCCCAATTTATACCAGAAATTATAATCCATATAATCATTTGCAGCATGTAAGGACTGTGAAATTAAGCACCATATGTTTGCTTGCTGGTATAATAAAGTCATTCTTTACAACACGGCAAAGGTGCTTTTTCAGATCAATTTCTTTAAAGAGATTGAAATGGCCCTGTTTCTTACTTTAATTTTCATTTAAAATTTGCTCTACAGTTGTCACATTGTCTATGGTACATACGTATTTATTATTAAATATGCACTCTGTGACACTGTTTCTGTTCTCTGTGAAACTTTCTTTTTTCCAACCGTGTTTTCCCTCATCTGGTTGTAGTAGAGTGCTCTCTCATTTTTCGCCCACTTTCTTCCATGTAGGAAACTGGCGGTTAATCGAGGGTGGCGGAAAATTGACGATCGCTATGCAGTTATATTTCCTGCGTGATTAGGACAGAATATTTAATTGGCAATAAGCAAAGGTGACGAAAAATCGAGGGAACACTGTAACATGTTACTTTAAACAAATTGTAAAAAAAGACATATAACATAAGCTTGAAATGCCTGTTACAATTTCATACAAACGTTGTGGATTACTTTCAGAGTATTTCACGCTAAACGTAGCCATGGTAACAATTTAACAAATGTATATACAAATGGCGATTAGCTTACCTTCCAATCGTTGAATTAGGCGGACCTTGACTATCGATTTCAAGATCTTTTTCTATCTCCTGTTCCGTTTTTGTCAAATTATGGAAGGCTTGTTCCTGTGCTAAATGAATGGTCTTATCAGCTAAAACCTACAAATGAAATGAAATTTCAATAATGTAATGTCCACATATTGTGCTATATAATATTGTTTCTGTTCATGCTGTTGTTATTGTTATTAGTATTATTATTATTGATGTAATAGTATTTGTAGTTGTAGTATCATCAAATTAGTATTGTTACTATTGCTAGTAGTAGCAGCAGAAGCAAAAACCGCAGTAGTTGCATCCTCATCACCATTTAATCTTATTATTATTATTATTATTATTATTATTATTATTAATATTATTATTATCATTATTGAGATGATGATGATGATGATGATGATTATTATTATTATTATTATTATTATTATTATTATTATTATTATTATTATCATTATTGAGATGATGATGATGATGATGTTGATGATGATGATTATTATTATTATTATTGCTTATCATTTTCTTCCTCTTCTAAATCACATATTATTTATAGATTCTCTTGGATTGAACCTACCTGTAAACTTCGGAGAGGTCTGGTTGTGCTCGACCCAGCTGGCAACATTTTTAACTTCGTTTGGTGGTCACACTTGCACAGACACTTGATCGCTATTATGCATACTTTTTTGCTAAACATTTTGTTGTTAAGAAAACTTGTGTTTCGGAATGCGCAAAAAGTATGACATAGTATTCGACTCGGTCTTTGTTCAAGAACACGTGAAATTCCATTCAATATCATGCAAAGATTTCCGTGAATTTATGAATACTCCTGCTGAAATATCCTTTGGTCTCGCACAAAAATCACGTGTGCGAGATTTCAACTTATTAAATTGACCAATGAAGATTTGTTAATACGACAAACATATTAATCCTTGATAATAGTTGATTACAGTAATTCTCACGATTTTACTTAGATTTCTTCTTCGAACAAATATAATGCATTCTTACATTGCAATATTTCACCTATAAAAAAAATCCATTCGTGAGGTACTCTCTAAACAATATTTTCAAATGGTACAAGATCCATGGATGACAATTTGTTGGAAGACTCTCAAAAGAACCTTTACATATTATTTGCTTAAAAAGCTTCCATTAAGGAAACAAGGAATACTCCGAAAAAATGGTTATAGTTCTCCTGAAATATGACATTGTAAGAGTTATGAGTTATGTAATCCCGATTTAACCATTTGTTGATTTAAAAAGTCATCAAAAGTTAAATTAGTTTTACTCAAAAGGCTATTTAATTCTAATTTTGAATCGAGTTGAATATTGAATCCAAAAGCCCTTGAAAAATAAAACACATAATTGTTCTGTGAGTTTTCGCATTATCCGAAGATGATTATTTTTAAAATGCTATCTCGATCGTTATTTGTACATTAGTTCACAGAATCTTATTCAAATTCAAAGTGAGACTTCAACAGTTTGCAATTTCTTCTTTCAAACCTTCTCATTTTAGTAGGATAAATTCATATTTAATAAGTCTTATCCGAAGGGAAGACTGAATCAGCACTCCTTCCGAATGGAAAACAAAATATATTTTGAATCTTTCCATGAATTGAACGCATTCGAATTCGACTTTACAATAAAACTTATGATATTTTTTCCTTTACATCGCAAACACACTATAACCTCGACTTCTCCAAATGCCTGTCGGTATAGAGTGAATCTACTCTTGGAATGAACAGCCTCTGTGTCCATGCAGTTTGTGGAGACTTAGCACTGATTGTTAAACCAATGGAACTTACCTACACATTACACATGAAAATGTCGTATGCTTTTTGTGGCTCTTCTGAGTTCTCTGTTTCAAAGGTTTTACTCGTAGACAAAGCCTTCAAAAGCAGAGAACCAGTCAAGAAATACAGTGAAGCACTTGAACCATCTTGTAATAGACAAAATAGTAATGTGTGTATAGATGAATGATTAGCTGATTGTATTAGTCTCCCAACCAGTCACCGTTGTCTATTCTCTGCTGCTGCTGCTGTTACTGGCTCTGCCGCTGCTGCAAATGTGCTGATAACTGTCGGTCCCATGCTGGTTAATTCATATGATGTATTCGATTTTTCAGTGTACGAACCAGAACTGGAGTTTATAAAAGCATTATTAATCCTCAAACTCAAGTTCAACTCAAAATGAGACGTCACACTTCTTTGCTGAGTTAGAGTTTCAATATGAGAATGTATTTATAACCTTGGCATCAGGTATTGAATTCATAAAACTTTCAAAAGACTTGAAATTTTCCCACCAAATATTTTCAAACATAGCGATGATAACTGCATTAAGTTTTCATCTGTCCCTATTTTTCTGCTGCGAAATATTTTGTGTGAAATTTCAATGTTGTATGCATCGGTGGAACTATGGTTTCTAACAGTTTGCCTTCAGTTGTGGAATCCCTTACTGGGAGAGTTGCATGAGCTCCTGGCCTGAAACGCATACTACTTTTCGCATACAAGACTCAGCATCATAACAAGATCTACGTTTTAAAAATAAAACATTTTTCATATTCAAGTCTTGTAAATTTGCAAGAATGTTTTGAAGTAGGCAAGAAAGTGTGACATTTTTTTAAATAGTTATATTGATAGTTTTTCGAGATACTTAAGGTTAAAGATTTAAGTCGACTTTAAGTTTCTTAATTCGAGTCCACATCCCGTGATCAAAATCTTCTATAAATTCATAACCAAATTCAAATTCACACTTTATAAATAGCACAACAAAGATAAGAAAAATTTAGAACTTTATATATTTTTCATATTTTACAGGATATGAAATTTTGTAACGGAAAATTTTTCTATATTTTCAGCTTGAAATAGGTCACTGTACATATAAAAGTATAATTATTAAATGAAATAGTAAAAGACTATAATTAGGAAGTATGTTGCAAATAATATATATTAATTAATCCACAACTTTGAATTTAAAGTCAGAACGGCGTCAAGATGAAAACTATTTAGAGGGAGTTTGCAAACCAAACATCTAATATTATTACCTATGTAAAATTATTTTTTGTATTTATTACTTGCAACAAATATATAGCAAAACCGTTTTTAATCAGACATGACACTGGAGTATGGATTTCGATAACGTTTAATTGAAGCAAATATTTACTTTCATGTCTTTGTAGGTAAAAATATAAAATTTTAATTTGTCGAGTCTTTGTGATTTACGGATAGACTAATGAAACAGTCATATTATTTCTGTATATTGCATTTGTGTAGCATGATCCTCTGGTTCCCCATTGTCGACATTTGCCTCATAAGAAAAGTCTAGAACCAGTCTAGAAAATCCCATTGAACAGTCGCATTCTAGCAACAGATAAGAAGTATTGATGAGTATATCTTAACGTTGTTCCCACGATACTGAAATTCTAATGGGCAAAGAATTGGTTAAAACAACAATGGGAGGTTACACTACGTCGATTTCACAAATTTGCGGATTTTCCCACAATTAGTGATTCTATGACGGAAAAAAAGAGTAAAAAATTACAATGAAATCATCAGTGATTAATAATTTAAGGATAAGACACAAAATATATTTGTTTTATGTGTAACAAAATTAGCCATTTTGTAGGTAGTATTGTGAAATTATCGCTTTCTTACTATTTCAATGAGAACATTCGTGTAGTATAAAGGATAGAATCCTGTGTTTATACCACGGTACATAGTGTAAAGAATTCCATTAGCATTTAACCTTTTCTTGTGATTACGTCGGGTTAATTGCACCTGTGTTTGTGATCTGGCGAAGGCATTAAGATACGTGTACTTTGTTACATGATGATCAAGTGCTTCTTTTCAGCGATAGACTGTATTCGTTCACTTTCTGTGTTATGAGTACATCGAGATACATCATTGCTGCTGACTCAACAGTATTAAAGAAGGCAGGAGGATCTCACAAAATACAGTGGCTTTTTAAAATACAATTTTGAGTCAACAATCCATACAATTTTTTTTATCTAGATCAATGTTTAAAATATTTTAAAATTTATTTTCCTAATTATGTACTTTCGTGGCCTGAAAACAAAACAATAAAGAGCTAGTCAGCCAATATATTTTTTGTTTCCATTCTAATTACATTAGCATGACTTACAGTTAGTGGAGTCCTAGATCAAATACCGCTGTGAAAAAGAAAAACTCTTTCAGTGATATCTTTATTCAAAAAGTAAAACAAAAATGAATATGTTTTCGCTGATATTGCTTCAATGGCATAAAGCGTACACTCTATTCTATACAATCAACATTTATAACACGTTAAAGCGTACACTCTTTACTATACAATCAACATTTATAACACGTTGAAGCGTACACTCTATTCATTGCAATCAACATTTATAACACGTTCAATGGCATAAAGCGTACACTATTCTATACAATCAACATTTATAACACGTTCAATGGCATAAGCGTAGTCTCTATTCTATACAATCAACATTTATAACACGTTCAATGGCATAAAGCATACACTCTATTCTATACAATCAACATTTATAACACGTTCAATGGCATAAGCGTAAACTCTATTCTATACAATCAATATTTATAACACGTTCAATGGCATAAGCGTACACTATTCTATACAATCAACATTTACAACACGTTCAATGGCATAAAGCGTAAACTCTATTCTATACAATCATCATTTATAACACGTTCAATGGCATCAGGAGTAAACTCTATTCTATACAATCAACATTTATAACACGTTCAATGCATAAAGCGTAAACTCTATTCTATACAATCAACATTTATAACACCTTCAATGGCATAAAGCATACACTCAGTTCTATAAAATCAACATTTATAACACGCTTAATGGCATAAAGCCTAAACTCTATTCTATACAATCAACATTTATAACACGTTCAATGGCATAAAGCCTAAACTCTATTCTATACAATCAATATTTCTAAACGTTCAATGGCATAAGCGTATACTATTCTATACAATCAACATTTACAACACGTTCAATGGCATAAAGCGTAAACTCTCTTCTTTACAATCAACATTTATAACACGTTCAATGACATAAAGCGTAAATTCTATTCTATACAATCAACATTTATAACACGTTCAATGGCATAAAGCGTACTCTCTATTCTGCACAATCAACATTTATAACACGTTCAATGGCATAAAGCGTAAACTCTATTCTATACAATCAATATTTATTACAAGTTCAATGGCATAAGCGTACACTCTATTCTATACAATCAACATTTATAACACGTTCAATGGCATAAAGCGTAAACTCTATTCTATTCAATCAACATTTATAGCACGTTCAATGGCATCAAGCGTACACTCTATTCTATTCAATCAACATTTATAACACGTTCAATGGCATAAAGCGTACACTCTATTCTATACAATCAACATTTATAATACGTTCAATGGAATCAAGCGTAAACTCTATTCTATTCAATCAACATTCATAACACGTTCAATGGCATAAGCGTACACTCAGTTCTATACAATCAACATTTATAACACATTCAATGGCATAAAGCGTACACTCTATTCTATACAGCCAACATTTATAACACGTTCAATGGCATAAAGCGTACACTCTATTCTATTCAATCAACATGTATAACACGTTCAATGGCATAAAGCGTACACTCTATTCTATACAATCAACATTAATAACACGTTCAATGGCATCAAGCGAACACTCTATTCTATACAATCAACATTTATAACACGTTCAATGGCATCAAGCGAACACTCTATTCTATTCAATCAACATTTATAACACGTTAAAGCGTACACTCAATTCTATTCAATCAACATTTATAACACGTTCAATATTAAGTAGCACAACCTGATGTTATATAAATAGATTCTAACTCGTACTCAACTCTGAACTCTGAAATCTTGCCCTATGTTTTCGAAACTTTCAGATCACAAAATTCATGTTCATGCTCAAGGTCACCGAGGTAAAAAAAAGTTTACCTTTACTTAACTTTAACTAAGATAAAGTTAGGATCTCGGACTTTCACGATTTTATTAACTTGGGTTCATCACCTTGCCTGAAAAATTATAAATGACGCAGATTTACTCCCAATATCTGATTTGATGTTTTGAGCTTGACTTCTGTATTCAAAACGTTTCTAGAATAAGGGTCTTAACTGGCTAAAGTTCGTGCATTAGGCATCAGGGTCTTAATTGGCTAATGTCTGATCATTAGGCATGAGGGTCTTAACTGGCTAATGTCTGAGCATTAGGCATCAAGGTCTTAAATGGCTAATATCCGAGCAATAAAAAACTCGTTACTCGTTAACACCTATGCCAGCGACGCAAAAGTGATATGTATTCTCGCCTGTGCTTGGCGGGCAAGAAATACATTCATCCAAGTACTCTGTCAAATGTGCAAAAATGATAAACAATTTAATTGATTCAGTACAAAATTTTTATTTTAAATACAGAAGTATTGTATATACGTGTTTAAAAACTTTAAATTACGCAAGGTTCGAGAATGTTCAGCTTTTTACGATTTTAATAAATTTGACCATATTTTTGTCTTTTCCAATGTTATATATACATATTTTTGTCTTTTCCAATTATATATATATACCTTATTATTGAAAATTTTATTTGATTTATATTCCAAGGCAAAATGGTATTTATCCTCCACTGAATTCACAGTGAAGCGCTTATAACCTGGCTTGTACGATTTTGCCCATTTACTGATTAAAACTCGAGACTGTAAGGTGATACTAGCACTCTTGTAATAGCTTTCGATGCTTAAATGTTGGCAGTGCCGAGGTAGGTTTTGGCAAATAAAATGAAGCTCAATTAGAATTTCTAATTCTATCCATCGAATTTGCATCAAATTAATCGTAAGGCTCCTCTTTTCAAAACAAATACTCCCAAAAATCGATTTTTACCGAGTTCTGGTTTTAAACCAAACCTAAAAAAGGAAATCCTAATTTTGACAACAAAATGTTTAACAAAGTATGCTCAAGTTACTTTATGTGGTCTTGATTGATAAATCATGCATGGTCATGTAACATACATGTGTACATTCTTAAAATACTTTCCGAATTCCGCAGATAATATTTTTTTAAAAGTTTTTAATGAACGTAAGCACACAAGAACTTATGATGCGGGCAAATTAACATGAATATAGACAAAATTGGCTCGGTAGTTAAAGAATGTTTCCTTAGCAATCAAACCTGCATTTTTGTTCTCAAAAGAAATGAATTTCGTGGAGGACATTCTTAACATAATATGAGCTAATATAAACGCTCTCTCTCAGAAATGTATTCCTAAATTTGATATTTGTATATGGCTCCTCACTAAAAAAATTTAATTAGATTAAATGTCTTTATCGATGGCCCTATATAGCAATATGCAAAGAAACTCATATTTATGTCCATAAGGTCTACTTAAAAAACAACGGATATTTACATTCTCATCAAATTTCCTATAATGCAAAAAATTACATTTAGATCTTTTCATGGAAAAAACCACATGCATTTCAGGACACGAATAAACTAACCATAGTGCCGATTTATAGTTGTTTATGTACCAAGATTTTGTTTCCGCATTCGGATTATGCCAATACATAAATATTTATGTAAATAATGCATGCAACGGTTCAAGAAAATGGTGGTTAATTTTTTTGCACGTTTAGCACGTGCGGAATTAGCACTGTTCGTTTCCATGTTTACTCTATTATACTTATTTAGTATTTAATTGTGTGAAAACCAGTTTTGCAATATAACGTGGGTCAGCTTTTGTTTACAAACTATTTTTCATTTTAAATCTCTTACTGACAAAATCAATGAGTCGCCCGTGCTAAAAAAAAGCCCCAATGATCTATCTAAAACTGCAGGCAGGCTTATTAACAGTAAGTATATTGCTGAAAGAAGACAGGTGCTTCCTGTTTAGAGTGATGGACTAAGAAACGCTGATTTAAGGGGATGAAACTAATACCTAAATCAATGCCTCCATTATTCCTAGATTTACATGTATATCGTTATAATTGAATTCAACCGCTTTCTTGATCAATGCAGTAGTTTTACTCAAGCTAACACGTGACTGTACGAAGTCATTGACACTGGATCTTCGACGATATCACATTTCGATCCAACAGTTTGAGTGGAGATTTTATGTGAATCTCTCCCTCTCTTTTTTTTTTTCTTTTTTTTCGTGACTTGCATCGTCAATTATACGTCATGGGAACGATAGTTACCAGAAGCCACCGTATTTTTTGTAGTCAAACAATATAGGCCTGTGTGATTTTTGCTTGTTATGACAAATTTTCCCAGGTGCCTGTATTTCATGCCCATCAGCTTCACGCTAAGTCGTTAAGACGGTTATATTTTCTTATAATTTGTGCGGTTTGATAAGTTTTTATTTTATTTTATACATTAATTCATTTGGACTAATCAAATTTTATTTTATCAATATATATTGAAGATGGTTTAATTTAATGTCCGTTTGCCTAAATTGATGCAATTATGCAGCGTGAAAGGAAGGGTCCACGACATTGTACATGTATATAGATATCAAAATATCAAGAACAGAACTTTTTAACAGTTTGAATCTGTACATAAACTATAAAAGGTACAGAAGAAAGATTAGAGATATCTGAAGAAGGGACGTATACATGCACAGGGATTGGAAACTTCCGATCTATATCTCAATATCAAAACGAGATAACGTGTACTGACCAAATATCCATACATTTGGCAGCAAAGAGCCAGGGTTGATAGGGTTTGTCCCTGGATCATCTCTGCAGTGTCTTTGTAACTAAGTAAGTTTTGGTTAAAATTGATAAAAAAAATAAAAGTGTTTCAAATCTTGAATGCTGGTCCTTTGGCTTGTAATTTTCTACACATAAGGGATTTTGTTACAACATCTTATAGGAGATAACTGATATTATGTAAATTGATATAAGATCTTGTTCTTTAGTTAATAGTTTCAAAAGGATCGGAAGTTAAACTGCCAGAGTGGTTGACACTGTAAAGAATTAACAGCATGTAAGAAGCACCCTATTTGTGCTTGTCCATGTAATTTCACGTGAGGAGCTATAGAGAACGCTATGTAACACGAGAGGTGACAAAGTTTCCAATCCCTGCTCGTGTACAAGTCTCCTTCTGAAGTAATGAGAATTAATATTGGTTCGTGAATTTAAAGGTCAGAATTCAGAACCGTCGGTCACTAGTAACCATTGGCGGCTCGAGGGTTCGAGGCCTCTGGGGGTAATGTTCTTTAGTGGGGCCCCTACCGAGCTACAGAAAACAGTTTTTATGTCAGTTACAACCTTCCTCCCCCCTCTTAAATATAAGTTGTGTGAAGAATTGGTCCGTTACACGATGGTGAAGGTGAAGGTGAAATACTATGAAAATATCAGCTGCCAAAAAAAGCTCCCGACGGGGCTAATTGCCCCCTTCCAACCCCAACACACCCCTCTCCCGCGCCGCCACTGCTAGTAACAGATATCCAAATTTCAGTTGGAAATTCGTATCGGCTATCTCACATACAAACTGGAGACATTGACAAATTCAACCGTACAGAGCAAAGACAAAAACAAGAACGTAAAACAGCAGAGCAATGTCAAAGCGAAACGTACATCGGAGGTGCAGCCTGGACAAAGTCAAAGGTGCGAAACTTTTCAATGCAAACCAGTTGTAAAACGCATCAAGAACTACTACATCCCCAAAATGTTGTAGATTTTGAGTCTTTTTAAATGTCTGTGGGGAAAGAAACACAAACAAATCCAAACATAATAATGTCATTTGCAACGCATTTTCAACTTCTCAAAAAACCTCCAAACTATATTCAACGAAACTTGGCAGATATCACTCTTTACAAATGATGCCGATTCATCGTATAATATGACAACGATTACTAAAAATAAAAAAAATTAAATGACTTCTTCTCAACAACCCCTGCACAAAATTTGACCAAATTTGACAGATAGCATCCTGCCACAGAGGGCTTTCAAATTTTTTGTAGTTGATGCTATAAAACCTTTTAAATTAATTCTTGTAAAAAAGAAACGCTCTAAAGAGTTTTTAAAAGTATGACATAGAGCATCCAATCCGCCATCAATTATGACCGCAGTTACTAAAAATAGAAAATCTTTAAACGACTTAGAAACTGATTAGCAGATTTTGACTACCTTTTAAAGAAAGCATTCTGGATTAAAGACCTTGTAAGTGTGTACAATGATGCCGATACAGGGATATCAACAGAATTTCTGGATTAGCAGTTTAGGAGTCCAGGACTCACGACTCATAGAACTCGAGAGTTCCTGCAATTTTGTAAGAGTCACAACTTTAATCTAGAGAGTCACCAACTTTGCTAATACCTTTTTGTAAACTTGGCTTTTCTGTTACATTGTTTTAATCAATTATCAATTTAGAAAGATAGATAAACAGACAGATAGATAGAAATACAACAGCTACTATCTGACGGATGGCCAACCCACCATACCACTAGGCGTTCCCACATCTATCTAGACATAGGTTCGCAGTTCCGTACGTACTGTTCTTGTGACCGTTAATTTTTCCATGCATTGTGGTTCATTTATATACATATTTTTGTGAACTATTTTTACAAGCATTCAAATCCTTTTTGAGATTTTCTTATGCAAAGTAGATACAATTGAATTCTTTATTTTCTTTCTTTTACTTTTTTACATTTTTCTTTCATTGTTCAGATTTTTCAAAACACTCTAAGACATTACCCTAGGGTCCACAGCGCTCAATACCCTAGGGTCCACAGCGCTCAATACCCTAGGGTCCACAGCGCTCAATACTCTAGGGTCCACAGCGCTCAATACTCTCGGGTCCACAGCGCTCAATACTCTCGGGTCCACAGCGCTCAATACTCTAGGATCCACAGCGCTCAATACTCTCGGGTAAACAGCGCTCAATACTCTAGGGTCCACAGCGCTCAATACTCTAGGGTCCACAGCGCTCAATACTCTAGGGTCCACAGCGCTCAATACCCTAGGGTCCACAGCGCTCAATACCCCAGGGTCCACAGCGCTCAATACCCTAGGGTCCACATCACTCAATACTCGGGGTCCACAGCGCTCAATACCCTAGGGTCCACAGCGCTATGATTCTCAATGTGCATACTACTATTGTCTCAGTTTGTCATATATTTAAAAGCAAAAGCAGTTATCGTGATTTTCATTATTTGCAAAGTTTCAATATTCGACACAACCAAATCATGCTCAAACCACTTAAAAGTGAATATGGATCAAAGTTCAATGTGATATAATACAATAAAACTAGCATTTATACGATTCGACACACCTTGGATATCTTTCAAATATATAATAGATGAAACTGTATAAATTGTTCACTTACAGTGTGAGTCTATTTTTAGAATAGCATAATATTCCTTTGCATAAAAAAACATGTGAATATTTTGAATATATTAGTGCAGATATTACGCTGAATGAAAAATGTTTCGTGTACTTCGGCAACAAGTAAGGTTTTTTATCTTTCTTTTTTTTTTTTGCTTTGCTATTTTTCATATACTGCTCCAAGCATTACGTTAAAAAGATAATTCATTTACTTTAGCAACAACTATGCTGAGAGAACACATAATTATTTTAATTCAACTCAGCTATCGCTGCAATAAATTATAATTTTGTTAGCTAATAAGATTTTCTTTGTCCCGTGTCATTTTGTGTCGCTATGTTTCATTTATTCATCCAAACATTACGTTAAATGAGAACTTTTTTCATTTATTTCAGTAACACCCCTGGTAAGGGGAAAAGCGCTCTCATTGGTCGCAGGTATCGCTGCAATAAATGACAATAATTTTCACTTATTGCTTTGTTTCATTTTTGTTGTTGCATTTGCTATTTTTCATTTATTACCGCAAACATTACGCTAAACGGTTGTTTTCATTTATTTCAGTAACACCCCAATAAGTGAACAAGAGGTTTTAATTTGCCCTAGCTATAGCTACAATAAATCTACCTACCTACCAACCTATCTATCTATCTATCTATCTATCTATCTATCTAAAAAAACCAGTTCATTGTCTGTACCCCCACACAACTGTTTTAAAACACTTTTCAAATTACTTAATTTTGGGCTTGCGCAAAATTATACACTGAACTGAAAAAAAGTATAATATTCTATTTTATAGCATAGACAAACTGTGTTAAGATAGTCGTACTACGTGTCTCTGTACATTTTTGTATGCACAAAATCATTTCTGTCGCTTCTACGGCCTATTATTGGCTTTCTCCACATGAGGTCCAGCTGTATATTTGCCCACATCTTTATCATTTGTAGATATTAGTGTTTGTTTGTGGGGTTTTTTTAAACATTTTAACCTTATTAAAGTTTTATGATTATAATCAAGTGATTTATTATACTTATTTATTATATCATGTAATCTTCTATGGAAGGAAGTAAAGATGATCATGATGGATAGACCTAATATAATTAAAAAAATGAAGATAAATGTATCTTGGAAAGAAAGGGAAATGATTAGGTCGTGTGATCAATGTTCCATCTTGTATTTGTTTCTAACACTAGTTAGGGAAAGCCCCATTCTAAAATGGTAAAACTTGTGTTCTAACGCTGTTGCAGTTTTCCAGCATTAAGATATATTTCAACCGAATGTGTCATCGGGTGGGAATTAAAAAAAATTTATTAATTTTTTGGAAACACCACAAAGGGCGGAGAAGGCTTCCATTGCTGTGTTAAAAAATATTCCAGTACATGTTTGATGTCAATAAATCTTATACAGGCTTATGAATCCGAACTTCTGTTTACGGCCCGTTTTAATGGATCCAGAACCTGTTTCGAAATCTCTGAATCATCTCAGAACAAATTAAGGTTATGATCTGAAAATTACAGATTGCAACGTGCGAAAGATTTCGTTCTTTTGAGGTGTAATTTATACAGTCAACATACAAAAATGTACAATATTATATCAGCATTATTATTGATATAAATACTGATTTCAGTTTAGAATTCCGTAAAGTGGATATCTGTTATTAAAGTAGATACTATAAGAAGGAAAAGTCCAATATAAAATTATCCATACACCTTATCTTCTAAACGGCATGTACATCCTATCGTTGATAGGACACTATTCATAACGGTGTTTCACTGTTTGTTTACAGCGGATTTGAAAGTCTTCACTGGCAAACCAAAATCAGGACATCATACTCTCAATTAATTTCGCCAGACAAATTGTCGCCAGTTTACATGATCAAGAATATAGACAGGACATCATAAATATAGACATCCAATATAAAATTATCCATACACCTTATCTTCTAAACGGCATGTACATCCTATCGTTGATAGGACACTATTCATAACGGTGTTTCACTGTTTGTTTACAGCGGATTTGAAAGTCTTCACTGGCAAACCAAAATCATGACATCATACTGTCATTTAACTTGTCCAGACAAATTGTCACCAGTTTACATGATCACGAATATAGATATTATATTTTCTTGTCCGCTGGTTGAAGTCGTCCAGCCTTACGCAGATTTGCTTGACCTTTGCTAAGGTAAAATAACCCACATCACCGATAGATTTAAAACTCACAAACTTACTTTGTATTAGTCAGTGTCAACACTTAGTACATTTGTAAGTATCAAAAAAATTAAAGGAGTAAAAACCAGATAAATACAAATCAACACGAACCATATTAAAATGTGCTAAGGCTACAAATGTTGCTTCCTCATTTATTCAGTGAAGTTGTACCATTCAATACACTTATCACTGTGAAAATACAGAAAAATGCACAGATGATGTCACTAGAAGTCTAGCTTGAGTATACAACACCAATCAGATGATGTCACCAGAAGTCTAGCTTGAGTATACAACACCAATCAGATGATGTCACCAGAAGTCTAGCTTGAGTATACAACACCAATCAGATGATGTCACCAGAAGTCTAGCTTGAGCATACAACACCAATCAGATGATGTCACCAGAAGTCTAGCTTGAGTATATAAGACCAATGAGTATACAAAGAATTAAGAGGCTTCAAGCGTGATTTAAAGGCACATACATCATATTTTTATTCTTTTTTTTTTTTCTTTTTTTTTTTTTTTGGGGGGGGGTAAACGATTTATGGTTGTGCGTATCTTCACTAGAAACTGTAAATATATATAGGTTACAGTGACCAACTTCTGGCTAGAGGGTGTTGAACTTGCAAAGGAACACCAGCATACAAAATTGCGTGACCCTGTTGCTTACGTATATAAGAAACAGACGTTGATGCAAAAATTATTTATAATGATGTTGCGATAGAATGAAAGAAAAAGGACTGAGAGAAGCACACAATGGACGACAAAGACGATACTAGATGACCCTTCTCTACATTCATGCAGTTGACAAATATATAATCATGCCCCAGGGCATATTTTCGTGTTTTCCTCACATACTAATTTATCTTAATCTCCGCTTTGTATAAATACATGTTATCATAAAGAACAACATACATTTACATATATCAGCCGGTGAATCATTAAAAATCACTTATATGTGAAAACGTCTTTGTTCACTAATTTAATGACTTGTAAATTAGTCCTTTATTTATTTGGATGGAAAGAAATTGTCAATTAAACAAGACAAAAAACTAACTCAGGTGTTTCTGCCGAAATCATTTTCTGATCGGTCTTTTCTTTTTATCTCACCTCCGCCAAAGGACGGCCGATTTTTAATCAAAAACTCAAAAACCATCACGGACCACATTTGATCCCTTTATTACTTGTAACACCTCAAAAAACATCCCATCATCATCACCATCATCATCATCATCATCATCATCATCAATCTTTATTTCTTCTTTTCGGAGATAAGGATACAGACAAAGGAAAAAGAAAACAATACTGAAATGAATTGAATTAGTTATATACAATTAACAGAGGTGTACATGAGAAGAATCTATTAATCTTCCCTATGAGGATTCTTATATGAGGACACTATACTTATTAAAAGTATGGTGCACTCTTGCGCAATCCTCCAATACTTAATTATTGTACACATCATCATTATTTTACAGAAAATAATATTTTATATGTAATATATAAAAAATATTTTTAAAAAATAGCATGCATGAAGACGTGATTATCAAGATTTGTACGATCATATAATTCCAAATCTTGATAATTTGAAAATCGATCTTATTACCATGAAAAGAATCCATGAATTACAGTTGCAGATAACACTGAGGCAGACATTATACAATTTCTCAGTAAATCAGGCTCATCTAAGCCGATACCGCTGGGAAATTCTCTACCCAGGAGATGTTGAATAAATTCTTCATCTGATATATTATGAAGGTACACGCCAAGACGAATGTCAAAGTTATTTATAATATGTGTTCAAAATATGTCTCGTTGTCGCATAGTGCTCTGACAGAAAATAAATGCATGGATTATTACATCTGTGTAAGAGTAACTACAGTGTTTACAAACTTGCATAGTATTATTTGGAACAGTTATGAGAACATTTGCAAGGGATGTAATTAACTGTAACTTTCTTGTTGTTTTTGGAGTTTGCCATAAAATTGAGGGTTTTATAGAAGTATGGACATTTTTTAATCTTTACAGGAAATGTCAGTATGGCACAAGTTTGTAAAGCGTTCGTTTTCATATTAATGAGTAGCGTTTTTTATAATTTGTTTCCACTGTGTTTTTCCTGGAAATATTTTGTCTCTAACAAAAATTTCAATAAATTCATAAATATTATAGTTCTGCAAAATGCTACATATATCTGGAATAAAGCCTTTTTCTTCTGTAACATCTTTTCTAGAAAGATATAGATATAGTCGGAATAAAAATATTCTTTTAGTTGTTACATTTTCTGGATGATGGCATAATTTACCAAGAAAGTTCAGTTTCCTTTTATCAATTTCTGATATAATTCTCTTTATCCCCAGTAAACTTTCACTCATTCCTGAGCGCGTGTTTTGAGGAAAGCCTTGCAGAATTTTGGCACAATGATGCTGAAATACATTGAGCTTTCTCAAGTCTTTGAGTCTGATGATATTCGACCAAACTTCACAACCATAAAGGGCTGATGGTATCACAATTTTTTTGTACAAGATGTAGGTAAGAGGATTGGATCTAACTTCATTTGTGCCAACCCATACAAGAGAATAAAATGATTTTCTGCCTTTAGTACAAGCCCTGTCTACTTTAGTCAAGCATTTCATACTGGAACACACAGGAATTCCAACATGTTCGGTTTCACTTAAAATAGGTATAGTATGATTGCCTATTTTCCAGTTAAACTTCTCACATGGTGTTTGTTTATTCTAATTAAAAACTAATACACAGCTTTTACTAACGTTGAAGGTGAAGTTCCATGTTAGTGAGTATATGTTACATATATCAAGCATTTTTTGCAAATGGATTGGTGTGTTTGCAAGCAGAGTTATATCATCGGCTAATGCTGGATTTCCAGACCGAGTGGACCCAACAAGTAGTCCTAATTTTGACTGATGTAATTCCTGTAAAAGGTTATTAATATAAACGATATATAAAAATGTTGATAAAACACCTCCCTGTCTATTGGAAAAGGTTCGGATTTGGACTCGTTCATCAGGACAATGCTTTGAATATTTGTGTACGATTCCTTTAATACATGTAAAATCTTTCCTTGAATGCCCAGATTTCTGAGTTTTAGAAAAAGTACGTCGTGACTCACAATGTCAAACGCCTTTTTAATATCTAAGAAAGCAGCAAACACTCTTGATCCTAGTTCTAAAGTGGAAAAAAACAGCTTCGTGTAGATTGAAAGATGCTGTTATACTACTCAGTCCCTTTTGAAACCCCTGTTGTTTAGTATTAGGGAAGTTATATATAGTGATATTACCCCCATTGAATAAGCACTTTTCAAATAGATTGTATAATACAGGCAACAGGGAAATAGCTCTGTAATTGTCAGGGTAAGTTTTAGATTCTCTCCTCCTTTAAATATGGGCACAATTAACCCTACTTTCCAATCACACGGTATGTAACACGGGTCTATTACGTTGTTGAAAAACATTGTCATGAATTCTGCCAGTCTTCTTCCCCCGTAGCTCATTTTGAATACCATCCATGCCCAAGGCTTTCCTAAGTTTGAGCTGTTTTATAACAGAGGCTATTTCTTGATAACTAAATTTTACTTTATAGATCGGTTCAACAATACAGAATCCGTCCGTTAGTTCATGATTAATAAATATGTCTCTAGACTGAGTGTACAATTTAGTAAAAATATTTAGCAAACAATCGAGATATTTCATCCGGAGCAGTCGCTAATTCACCGTCATATTTAAATTCAAAACATTTTGAATATTTGCTCTTGTTACGTTGTCTGTTGTACAACTTCCAAAAAGCCTCACGTTTAATTCGGCTGCTTCATCTAAGTCTTTAAAAATATCTTCTTCATGAGCCTGTATCGCATATTCTTGAGTATTTATAAATTCCCTTTTAGCAGTTTTATATTGCTTGTAAGATTCATGGACAAGCCCTCGTGGCCTTCCATTTTCTATCCACTTTTTCCGAAAGTATCGAGCTTTATTGTGAGCTTTCTTCACTTCAGGCGACCAATAAGGCTTTGTGTGAGGATTCAACTTTTTTGACGGCAAGACCTGAGTAGGCCAAGTTGTTTTTAATGATGCAAAGTTATACTAGAATATGGTAAAAGATGCTGTGAATCCAGACCCCTCAAATATTACAATGGATACTGTTGAAAAATATTTTAAAGCTGTAAACAATTCTAATGATCACTGGTTTATACCAGATAAGGATGTTTTACATTTTAATGAAAGATATGTAAAAGGAGATTTCAACGTCATGTTTAATGAACTAAATCAAGATATTTCCCTTCAAGAGGTACAAAAAGCTTTACATCAAATAAAATTAGGCAGTAGTGCTGGTCCATATATGATTATCAATGAGTTTCTTTACCATGGTAAAGATATACTATTAAATACATTTTGTAATTTATTTAATGCTGTATTTAAAAGCGGTCACTTTCCAGAAATGTGGTCTGAAGGTCTAGTTATACCATTGCATAATAAAGGCAATTTAGATGATGTTAATAATTATAGAAGTATAACGCTTCTTAGTTGCACAGGTAAATTATTCACACGTATACTTAATAATAGACTTACTGACTGGGCAGAAAACAATCATGTCTTTACCGAAGCACAGGCAGGATTTAGAAAAAACATGAGTACAGTTGACAATATTTTTATTTTACATGGGCTTATCTCACATATCATTAATCAAGGTAAAAAATTATTTTATGCGTTTATTGATTTCACCAAAGCGTTTGATTATATAGTAAGAGATAACGTATGGTATAAACATAATAAAGCTTGGTTTAAGGGGAAATATTTTAGATATAATCAAATCAATGTACAGCAATGTAAAGTCAAGAGTTAAATATGATAATAAGTTAAGTGATGAATTCTCTTGTATTCTTGGTGTCCGGCAAGGTGAATGTTTATCACCCTTTCTGTTTTCAATATTTGTAAATGATTTAGAGGAAGAGTTTGCCATGCATGGTATTGAAGGTATAGATATTGGCATGTTACATCTTTTTATTCTTTTATACGCAGATGACATTACCATCTTTTCAGGTTCGCCCGAAGGTCTTCAATCCGGGTTAAATTATTTGAAAGATTATTGTGCTAAATGGAAACTTGTGTGAACACCTCAAAAACAAAGGTTATGATTTTCAGAAAAGGTGGTACTTTACCTAGAAATATGGAATTCACTTACTGTAATGAAAAACAGGAAATTGTAAATAAGTTTACATATCTCGGACTCGTTATGACGTTTGGTGGTGCCTTTACTGAAGCACAGATAACATTGGCCAGGCAAGCCAAACAAGCGATATTTTTACTTGAAAAATACCTTTTAAAATTTACGTCCTTAAACACAAGCAATGTCATGAATCTTTTTGATAGACTGATAAAACCTGTCTTAAATTATTGTTGCCAAGTTTGGGGATTTATTCCTGCTAAATGCATTGAAAGAGTGCATTTACATTTTTGTAAGAAGATATTAGGAGTAAAGAAGACGACACAAAATGATTTTATTTATGGGGAGTTACGACAATGATAGTCAATAGATTTTATTACATTGTGAAGTATTGGTTTAAGATATTAGAGGTAAAGGAGGACAAATATATAATATATATATACCAAATGATGTTGAACGATTTAGAAGCTCTAGCCAATAAAGTAAATTGGGCATATTTAGTTAAAGATTTATTGTCAAGATTAGGATTCTATGAAGTTTGGGTTAACCAAGGGGTCGGCAACATTGACATATTTTTGCAGTCATTTAAATTTAGGCTATCTGACAATTTTATCCAAAATTGGATCGATCGTCTTAAAAACAGTAGTCGAGCATTATTTTATATAAATATTGCAAATTTCGGATCAAAACTTTACCTTGATAGCATCCATTCTTTGAAATATAGAAATGCAATTGCTAAATTTAGAGTATCCTCTCACAGACTCGAAGTTGAAGCGGGTAGATGGACGAGACCATATAAACCAATTCATGATAGACTTTGTTCTATGTGCAACCTCATTGAAGATGAATATCATTTTGTCCTTGAATGCGTATTGTATAAAGATCTAAGAGTCAAATATATAGAGAAATATTTCAGAAAAAGACCAAATATGTTTAAATTTATAGAACTTATGAATATCCAGAATACTAGAATTTTGAATAATTTGGCCATTTACATTTATGAAGTTTTTAATCATAGAAATACCGTCGTATATGCATAGATCATGTAAATATCTTGACTGACCACCATTTCAATATGAATTTGAATTACATAACCCCTGATTTTAACTTACTACCTTTAATAATGTAGATATCTCTTTATCCCTACGGAGAAGTTTTGTGAATTAATCTGCTTATTTCATTTGCATGGATTTGCATCTGCATGCATATGTAATTTCGTTTCTTACTGTGATTTCTTTGTATATTGTAGACTATGATGATGATACATTGTTGTTTATTGTACTATCTGCCATTCAATTCAATTCATTGAAAAATGTATCCTCACAGTCCGTTTGGGCTATTGGAATGTATCCTCACAGTCCGTTTGGGCTATTGGAATGTATCGTCACAGTCCGTTTGGGCTATTGGAATGTATCCTCACAGTCCGTTTGGGCTATTGGAATGTATCGTCACAGTCCGTTCGGGCTATTGGAATGTATCCTCACAGTCCGTTTGGGCTATTGAAATGTATCGTCACAGTCCGTTTGGGCTATTGGAATGTATCCTCACAGTCCGTTTGGGCTATTGGAATGTATCGTCACAGTCCGTTTGGGCTATTGGAATTAATAAAGACTCTTCTTCTTCCTGAAAAGCTACATCCCTCATTACAGAAATTAATTTACTATGAATGTTTTCTATTTCTTGGGGTGATTGGGTGGTCGATTCACAATCTGCCTTTAATAGTCTATCTACTTCAAGTTGGTAAGCTATTAGTTTCTCGTCTCCGCATTTAGACCAAGATGGAGATGCAAATATAGGAAAACGAGAGTTACAATACTTTGCAGCTGCAAACGTAAGGGTGCTGCACACAACATGATGGTCTGAGGTTATGCACGTATCGTGATTTGTAAAAACTTCACAATCAACGACCCTATCTAGCATTCTTCTGTTAAAAATTATATAGTCAAGAGTTGATCTGCATTGCTCGAACGTATAACTCAGTCCTTTATTTAAATTTGACTAGTTCAATGATATCAAGTCATTGTTGTCAACAAAAGCCGTGAACACGTTACATTTATACCATGCATACCATGATGATGGTGATTCTCTGTATCTGGCATTAAAATACCCCATAATTATTACTTCACCGTAACACGAGTAATACTCATAGAGAGATTCAATTGAATCAATACATTTTTGATACAAATTAAGATTTTCGTCAGAGGCTAGATACACACCAAATATAAACACTGTGACATCTTTTATCGATCTTAATTCAATGCCAACAATTCGATCATTACTGCAATGTAGTTCTTTTACTGAGTAGGCCAAGTTGTTTTTAATCATAATTGATACTCCACCTCTTCGACCTGTCGAGATTAAGCGGTTTTCAGTATTATAAATTTTTTTATAACACATGTAATCCCCATGAAGAGTATAAATTTGCTGGTTTGTTTTGTCAGTTTGTGTTCACATATCACGGCGATATCACATTCTAATAGATCAAGTAAATTACTGACACATAATGCAGAAGACATAATTCCTCTGGCGTTCCAAGTAAGAATGTTATGCATCAGTAAGCAAGCAGACGTATACAGCAATAATATTGCAGTAGTCATTAGTAACATTTGAACTAACATATTTTCTATACGGTAAGCAATGCATGTACAATAATCAAAGCGGATTACCACTCTCTGAGATTTCTTCGCGAGTCATAGGCGTAAAAGCTGTCATGCCTATGATCGTAATCATAATCATCATGGTCGCAGTCTAGGTCACGATCATCATAGTCATCATCGTGATCATGTTCCATATATTTGTTCCTTCTACCATGTTTTAAGTTAAGTCCCAAATTATTTCCCCTGAATTCATTGTCGTCGCGTTCGTGATTTCCTCTATGTATTTTCTGTTGGTCGTATTTTGCACGCAACTGGTTTCTAGTGAGCCAGCACTTACATGCTACACCATTCGGCCAAACAAAGTTTTCGCTTTCTATTAATTTTGCTTCTTCTGCAGGAATATTTACCCTCAGTATTAAGTTTCGTCCATTCCTACTTTGGAAAATACGAATCACCGTCGGATGTAGTCCTCTTTCTTCCAAATATGAAATTATCCCTGATCTTGTAGTTCGATTATCGATATTTCCTAGGTAGTACCTGTACGTTTTTCTGCGCGATACTCCTATAAAGACATTGCCAGTATCATCAGTCCTTACTTCGTTTGTATCGAAGTCTGGGCCTTGTTTATCTTGTTGATAATAATTTCTTCCAGAATCAATTGGTCCACCGTTGCTCGTAATAGAGGAATTGTACTGCGTGTGGTTAGGACTGTATGTTACATGACTGGTTTTGGAATTTCTGTCTGTATACGATTGTTGTTGCTGATCATGTTTTCGTTTTATTTCATCAGTATGAGTGAATTTCGATTGGTCTCCAGCTGACTCTTTTCTTTCTTGTGCGTATTGTTTTGCTGATGTAATAGTACTCTCAGTTTGGTGTTGTATGTTCGAGTCTCTAGACCCGCCTGCTACAGGTTGTGGACTCAAGTGTCTAGCAGTGGCTTCTGCATATGTTACGGCGACATATGCCTTTTCGCTAGATTGGTTATTTTGAAAGCGTAATGGTGAAGCGGTTTTTGGTATGGGCGAGCTGTTAACTACAATAACTGGACTCTTGGGAGAATCAGTGTGAGCACTTGCTTTCTCACTATGTGGTAAATGCATTTTCATTTTAGTTGATATTTACAACACTTTGTTTGACAATTTCGAAGCATTGGCTTCAATGGCATCAAGTCGTGCTGTGTAGCTGGCTTCGTCAAAATCACCAATATTATGAATTCTGCCAGATGGATACTTTTTAAAAGCTTCAAGCTTCGCGAATTTAGTCTCAACTTTAGACACAAGTTTTTCTAAAGTAGATTGCAAGGTAGCGTTTTGCTTTTCTAGTTTATCAATTTTCTCGTCTCTCAATTGAATAAGTTTGGTAGCTTCATTTATTTCGATCTTTAAATCATCAACCTTTACGGTCATGTTATGCAGGTCCGCTTTACATTCTGCTAATGTAAGTTCGCTTGAAGTGGAATCACTACTATCTTTACACATGGGAGTCACTGGTGTTCTTACGGTTGTTGATCTACAAAAAATGTCTTCTATTTCAGAATCATCTCCATTTAAAAATAAATATAAGGCATGACAATATTTGGCGTATTTTTTGGCACTTGTACCCTGTTTTGTAGATTTTCTTACGACAAGCCTTTTGTTTGGATAGGATGAGAGATTGCCAGCCCTGTCGGATAAAACAGATCTGTACCAGGACACTAAGTCCTCCTTTCCATTTGAAAGATTAGTGAGCTTCTCAATGTATTGCAAGACCGTTAAGTTCTCAATGTTTTGCAAGACCCTTAAGTTCATGGTCAAACCGATATATTGTCTCCTGGCTGGGGATATGAGAGTACTGGCTACTGAAATTAAACTCATCGGATTGATTGTAGCTGTCTTTCTCCAGGCTTTGTGCATGTACTTGATACGGTTCATATCTATTGCAGTAAATGGTAGGGTTAATCCATTCTTGCTGCGGGCAAGGAACGCTGTTTGGCGAGATTGCCCTGAGTTGTTGATACGTTCTCGTCTGACTATTCATACTACACTCTTTGTGAACTCGTAGACATTTCGCCTAAACTTTCCAGATTACAACAATAAGGTAATCAAATAACAACTTGTTGAGTACACATTTTACCGTTAATCCCATTACTCAGCCACGCATCACTGCACCGGTTGCAACGACTGCTGGAACAGTTCATGAACCCAGTAGACTGGTTCAGGCTGGTTTCTGTAATGCATGGATAAAACGCGTAAAAATACCTCTTTTTTTCTTCTCAATTTAAAAAAAAATCTGTTCATTTTCAAAAGCGGTTGATTTCAGCTATAAAACGGTATCTTCCGTATACGATCGTAAAAACCTTTTTCATTTTTTATGTTCTTCAGCCGGTAGAATCACATGTATATTAAAGCCAAGTGAGCACTAATTATAGGTAACCCAAGCAATCTGTTCCCATTCATAGGTCACATGCCTCGCTTTGTATACAAAGTTTACAGATTTCGATAGAAGTATGATAAGTAGACGATCTTCAAAAGGGTAAAGGGCATACATTGTGATACATAATAATTAACTAATCTTTCAACAACTTGGAAATAAAATGCTGCATTTCATCAGCGCGATCGAAATTTTCTCAGGCAAATTAGATTTGTTTTTTCGACAAGTCCGATGGGCACTTCACTTAGAATACAGGAGGGGGACAATCTGAAATTAGAGGGATCCCGGGCGTCGGGATATCGGACCGTTATTGTGTATCTAGCTTCGGCGCGTCAGGTGATAAAAACGTTATAACTGAGCTATTTTTTTTCAGGCGGACCACACAAATCAGACGCTATAACCAATTAGACGTTGTAACAATGGGACGTTGTAACAAAGCCTTTGGAATGCATACTAGTTTGGAATTTGGCCGGACAATTTAAACTCGGACTTTATAACAGGGGAAACGTTGTATCCAAGAGTTTTTTGTAGTGCAAATATGTATTTGTCTTATCATGTTGAGTAAATGAATATGTGGTTTTAGGGTAAAGATCCGAAATTTTTTAAGTTATGTCCGAGGCCTAATGCTCCTATCACAACATTATGTCCCAAGGTCCAATCTTAGATGTTTGCATATACTTCACGCAGTTTAGGGTGGGAATCCCCGTACTTTCCAACATATGACCCAGTTTAGGGTTGGAATCCCCGTACTTTCCAACATATGAATTGGCGCCAGCAATATAACCCCCATCTAAGGCCCTAGAAGCACATTTCACTACTCATTACACGTCTTGTCTCGGTGATAACAAAAGTAAATTTCAAGAATTATTGTTTATATTGCCGACATAATTATTTAATACGTATCACCACTTACGAAGCTCTAGCCCCAGAGAATAATTAAAAATTCAAGAGAGTACTGTTACTGGTAAATTATAAGCCCGTTGTTCCACTATTTACATTCTAGAGACATTTAGTTTAATCTTGCCCCCCCCCCCCCCCCAACGTAATTCATTCATTTCTTGCACGAAGGGTACTCATCCATCAATTTTGTTGAACGAGAACGAGAAAATACAAAAACCTTTTCTTCTTCTCTATGTCACTTTATCGTTGCTTTTGATTCCAATGATTATGCATATATATATATATATATATATATATATATATATATATATATATATATATATATATATATATATATATATATATATATATATACACGCACACACACACACACACACACTCAATATTCACAGAAACATTATAAGTGAGGTTACTGGAAAAGCTGACTAAAAGGCTAATTTAAAAACGGTGGATCATGTCGACTATCCTTTATTGCTTTGCAGTCGGAGTCACAAACGATATAATCTGTTATCATATCACAAATGATATAATCTGTTATCATATCACAAACGATATAATCTGTTATCATTTCTACAATAGCTTTTCTCTTTATATATCTGTCTTTTTATCTATTTATACTGCAACGCCGGCTTTCTAATATTAGGTGCAGATGCGCGTTAGTGCTCTGTCGGAGTAAAGATAACAGCATGAGATAAACGATGACGAATGTACAGTATTGACAGGGCGATGTTGTTATAAGTTAGTAAAGGTGTTTACAGATAAAATAGAATTTTTAAAAAGTGTGTATTCGTCTAAATTCTGTAAAAGTTCAAATTAAATTCCTCCTGCTCGAAAACATTTTTGCTATTTATTAGTAATGTGTTAGGCACACATTAAGGTTTTTCATTTTAATTAACATATACATTAATATAAGCTCTTTCCAATCGACCACTAACACGCATGAGCTCTACATGGCTTGACCAAACCTGATCTGATAAAACTATTGTTTCCGCCGCTCCCAATCCTTCAACCCAGACGCGAGAAAAATCGTATGTGTGTATACATAAATCCTCAAAGCAATAGATACTCCAATATGGGCCCGTGTTATATCGATAACTCTATTTGAATTGTTAAATTTCAATGTGAAAAGGTGAGTTCATATTTTATTACCGTAGGACTAAGCCCCTACCTGCACACCACACTCGCGGAGGAGAGAACTTAGATAGGTATTTTCCGTGCATCATGTTGAATGCATTCCAATGACGCAAACACACGGTAAATCATTATATGCACGTCAATGCTTAAAGCCTATCCAGTTTATAATTTTTCTGCTCGCAATTTATTTTCGCGGAGTTTGTCAGAGGGTCACATCCACAAAATTTAATAGCCGCTGATGCACACTTTAAAGAAATTAGATAGATGAATAGTGGCAGATCTGACAAATAAAATCGGTACGAAAGTTTCTGACATCTGGAAACTGCGAAATTAAGTAGCCGCGAAAAAGGTGTATTTACCAGCATACACATGACGAGGTTTCCATCATCAAAACCTTTGGGCACACAGCATGCAACCGTTTGGTGTCAGAGAAGCGACTAATGGCCAATGCATTAGATATGTATGTATAGGGTTAACGCCACATCAGCAAAATCCTGGTTATCCATTGCCAAATAAGTTTAGGTACCGTAGATACTCACGTATAATTCGATACCAACTGCAAACTGCATAGACCCAGATCTGCCGTCGCATAATGCGCCGGCAGATCTAGGCCTATGCAGTTTGTAAAGACTAATCAGTAAAACAAACAACATAGACCCTGATCTGCCGGCGCATTATGTGACGGCAGATCAGGGTCTATGTTGTTTGCACTTGGACAAGGTTTATACGCGAGTATATACGGTATTCCAAAATGGACACACAAAACAAAGATAAACCAAAAAAATGTGCAAAAAATACAAGGTCTATTTTTTATTATACAAACCGCACTCTTTGAACAAATCCAAGGCCTTCTCATTTTAGAACATTATCACGGGACACATCCCAGGTAAAACAGGTTGCATCTTACAACATACCTGGCCTGTCATTACACATCCTCGAGCCCGTCAATGGACAACAGTTTCATTAAACAGTAAACACTGATAGAAAACTGTAAATAACTTGACCATAGACCTGTTACATCGAATCGCATTATTATAAGTTGTCATATATACATTTTCACATTATAGGGGGGAAATACCTGTTTAGTCAAGATGTCTAACCCGAAATTCCCCCATACATATCACACAGAAGAATGCACTGTGCCCTATTCAACAATCTTCCTCATATGGGCCAACTACAGAATCCAAAAAGGTGACAAAGCAGTATATGGTGATGTCTGTTTATTTTTGTCTTTAAGTAAAAAAAAAAAAAAAAAAAAAAAAAAAAATATTGCAATCTGTGCGCCTGAGCTGTTTTGTCCCTGTTGAAGTTTGTGTGTCTTTTCTTTTCATCTATTTCAAGAAAGTCAATATGTGCGAAAAAAGCAACAAAAAGTCGCACAAAAACAATAGAAATAAGATGACTGACACACAGATTAACGCAAATTATACACAAACTAACACGCTTTAATACTGTGCCCCAACATATTCCATTCTTTTATTATTGCTCTGTTGTCAAAAGAAAATTGTATCTTTTTTTAACAATTCTTTTAAATTCAAAAATATCTCATATCCATATATTTCCGATTTTTCATAGTTATAACGTGCAATGTAAGAACATGAAGACCATTGAGATGTGAAAAAAAAACACAAGCTAGACTATGAGAAAAATATTTATTCGTGCATCATAAACTGTTTTTTTTTTCTTACTTGTGCATATTTTATATATTAGTGTGCAGTTATTTAAAACCAAGATTATATGCAAACTCGTTTGGAACTGATTTGTTTTGTATTTATATTGTATTAATGTGTGTGTGCGTGTCTGTCTGTCTGTCTATCTATCTATCTATCTATCAATTAAAATAGTAATATATAGTCTAATACTGCGTTTGATTCTGCTTTACTAAAATATCGTATGGCATCGACGGTTTAAAACCTATTAAAAGCTTTTCAGATACGAAGGCACCTAAGTTTCAAGGCTTGATTCACATTTGTCTTCTACTGCGAGTTGTGAAAAGAAATTTCAAAGACACACAATGCATAGGATTTCCACAACTGTTCAGAAGAATAAATTCATGTACTTCAAAAGCTATTTAGGAGATGCACGGGTTTCTCCATTTCAAAAGATATTTAGGTGATGCACGGGTTTGTCCATTTTCAGAAGTTATTAGGAGATGCACGTGTTTGTCCATTTCAAAACCTATTAGGAGATGCACGGAATTGTCCATTTCAAAAGCTATTTAGGAGATGCACGGAATTGTCCATTTCAAAAGCTATTTAGGAGATGCACGGGTTTGTCAATTTCAAAAGCTATTTAGAAGATGCACGGATTTGTCCATTTCAAAAGCTACTGCTTTCTTTATCACTCTGAATTGTATGCATTTGAGTCATATAGTTGAAGCAACAAGATAGAGTTTGATCAGAAATTGATTTCAGGCTTCTGATTTTCCTCCACACAAATTTGTTATCTCAAATATTTTCAAAGATTCATTGGAATATTTCGATTGTCATTTTCACCCGCTTGATACGTTTTAACCAGGCGGGGTTAAGTCTTCCGGTTGTTGACGCACTAATTGAATCGATGGATGTCAAGTAAAAACGAATCTGGACAGAATGGAAAATATTGATTTTAGCATGCACATTCCGTCTGCTTACTTAATTACTCTACCTTCATGGTGAAGACAATGATGACGGTGTACGCTCTACCGAGCGATTGCACACTATTGGAATATGGATACTTTTTTGTCTAATTTCTTGTCATCGTTGCAAGTGTTTTTTTTTTTTTTTTTTTTTTTTCTTTAATAAATAGGTAAATATTGCAATTAATTTATTTTCTTTAAATCGGTAAAAGGCGCACCACATGGCACAAGTTCCAATAGCTTCAATTGATAAATATAACATTTAAAAAAATTGTATCTATGCAGTTTCAACTGATTCTACTGAAGTGGAGATGGAAATTCGCTCAGTTCGAAAATAATTGACATGATTTTCTCTGATTTTGCCGGATTAAATAATTTCAGAATCAAATCAAGGCCTTGATTTGCAGACCCGTCATTTTGCATATTAAAGTCATTTTACTGCACATGCTCAGTAAAAAATTAGTGGAGGCTCAGAAATGTTTCCAACGACCTTGAACTTGGTCTTCTTGTCTCCAACTTTGGGTTATTGAATTTATTGACTAAAAATGTTTGGTTTGCTTAACATTAACTGCAATTCTTGATGTTGTCATCACTGTACCTACGATTTTCACAGAAAATGTGGAGCGTTGTAATTCTTCCCCCGTGTGTGTGTGTGTATGTGTGTGTGCGTGCGTGTGTGTCTGTGAGCGACTGTGTGTATATAATGTTGCAAACCTCAAACACGATGGTAGAGAGAAATAGACTAGAAACTTGGGGGTATTAATGCAAATGGATATAGATGTGCATAATTTTCACGAAGGTGTGATTCACCCTTGGAACACAGGCAGTGGATAGTGGGAACGAGAGGGAGTGGGTTGAATAACTGGAAAGTTGCTGGGGTGATGTTGCATCAGACTTGACAAGTGTTTTCGATGTGACTTCTATATGTCTTTTGGTGTCCATATCATACACTTATCTCGATTTCAGATTCATTAAATTATCCGAAGTTATTCTTATAACTTCTAATTGAGAGTTTGAGAGATACGTACGTAGCTAGATTAACAACTTGGGATGTTTATATTATTTAAACATAGTATTCAGAGCATAACTATTTAAAACCATTATCTAAGATACAGGATTTAGTTTTTAACTTTGTATGAGAATCTACTTTGAGAACTCGCGAGACTATGATTTAATTACTGTCTATAAAATTAAAGTAACCGACCTAGAAAGAAAAGGTGAGCCAACTAACACGCGTAGGCACACATTGTAGTTGATTCATTCAAACGAAGCAAAACTCTCTCTTTATTTTATTTATGTTCAGCATTATCAAGTGTTTATATTTCAAATAAACTAAACTAAAATAAAATATCACAACCACTACAGCTGGTACTTATACGCGCTGCTAATATGTACGTTTTTTACGGGTCTAGTCCTATCGACAAAAACATGTAAACATTTACATGCATCAAAAGCCATTACCACTTGATCCCTTAATCCCCAAAATAAACACGAACACATTTTTTAAAAAGATCAAACCATCCATTCTTACTGCGGTTTCGTAAACATTTACAGCAGTAAACACAACCCGTTATGCGGTATATTACACAGAGCCTAAAATTAGTTCAAGATGTAGCCAAATTGCCCATCAGAATTAAAACATTTCTGGAGTTAGGAAATATTACTTCAGTTTTATCAGATTGAATTTTCGTTCTGCCATCAATTATTTATTTTATTTTTTTCGAATGGCACAAAGCGCCTCATTTTTTGTCTGTTTGTAGACCTCCTGCAGTCTCAGATTCAATTTAAGTTGATGACACGGATTTTCTGTGAATAAAACTACCGCTCAGTACAACAATATATATTCAGGATATTGTGGAGTTTAGTTATGGTATGTCACACACTGATAAATCTGGTCGTCTTCGTAATATATGTGATATCTTTTACCTCACTAACCACGTAAAGAGTCCCACAGGCTTCATGATAAAATCTCCACCTAAATCTATTGATGTTATAGTTACAAACGAGCCAAGCAAATATTCTAATACAATCAATTTCAATCATGGTCTAAGTTGCACAATTAATGTAATTGCAACCTAATTAGTCAGTCAGCTACTATATGAAAAATAAATAAGGAACCTTACAGATCTGTTGGGCATTTTGACGAAGTTGATTGTTATGCTAATATGGGCCATATGCCTTTTCACATTTTTCATATTTTCAACAAGATAAATGACATATTTAATGGAAATTAATACTTACTATTTGAAGTCATAAATGAACACATCCTGATCAAACTCCGATATCATCATGTCTTCATTGACCATCAGCCCTTTTTGTGAACAGAGAATACGAAGAATGCATTTTTATTCGAAAGAAGATTGATTTAAAAAAATTTAAATTATTCAGATCCGAAGCCAATTCGAAACTATATCGCAAACTTCGCAATCAAGCTTGACAGAACATAACAAGGTACAATTTTATTACCAACTCATATCTAACATTCGAGACATGAGGTTAAGTGAAAATACATATATTAAAATACGTGGTGGTGTAGAGGAGAAAGAGAAAGATGAAGAGAAATAGGAAAAATAAAGCGTTAGCTTGATTAGTTTGATACTAGTATACATGATAAGATTTAAGGTATAAGTTGTACTAGTGACATATGGTTATCTCAGTCATACCCTTCTATACCTTCGTTGAAAAATGTCACCTTGTAACTGAAAGACCCGTACATAAAACCTGGTTTAAATTTTTTTATTCCCAAAACGTAGAACATATCGGATATTTAAAAAATTTTAAAATTTTGAACCATGCTTAACACTTATCTCTCAAAATATAGATTAATCTTCACAAAATGTTGTACTATGAATTATATAGACTCCCTATTTAACTGGTGGGAGGCATCATTTGCATTTCCATGAAAGAAAATATGAATGATGTGCCTCACAAGTGTCAACAATTTGCTGAATCGTTGAAATTTTATATTGGAAACAAAAAAATAACTTAGAAATATAAACACGGTAAAATTTGGTGAGTTGTTCAATACTAGTAATGTTACGGTACTGATTAGATTACACGTGTTTATTGAAATTGTATTTAAATCATTCTGGTTTCCATATAAACTGTTGGATGTTGTTCAAAACCCGTCACAAGAATCTGTCCAATTAGACATTTATAAATAAACATACATGCCAATATATATATATATATATATATATATATATATATATATATATATATATATATATATATATATATATATATATATATATATATCAATCAGAGTAATTTACCAAATTTACCATAAGAATAATATCGTTTGTGAGCATTCGATATGTGATAATACCGTTTGTAAGCATTCGATATGTAATAATACCGTTTGTGAACATTCGATATGTACCCGCGTTCAAAAGTATTATCGATGAAACCCGAGACTTTACATCCATATAACAATATCGCTAAAACAGTGTTATCAAAAAACGAAGTGAAAATATTTTCTGACTCTAATAACACTGGTCTACAGCCAAAATGCTTTTGCAATAAATGTGGTCATACTTTATATATTCTGGGTCACTGGGAACAAAAATGATGCTTCAAATTGTTGATTGGCTCTAGTTTTAAAGATATTATACTGGGTCAGTATATACGACCCTTGACTTGGGAATGGCGGAGGATAAATGAGTTATAAAGGGAAGGGATCTAAATTTAAACCAGAAATTACTAAAATACAACTTTGACTGGATCTATGAGTAAATCTATGACTGGGTTTGGACAGTACTTGCTTTTTAGGCAAAACAATGAATGATGCAATCTGAAGCTGGTATTCCGTCATACATGGTATGAATTGCATCATGTTATTCCTAGAAGTCATGGATGATGCAATCATAACTAAGCTTACATCACTCTGCTGAAGAAATTGCCCTATATCAGTTCTACAAATCATACAGTGTCGTGCTCTCTTATTTGTCAGTGTTTGCTTTTGATAAGAGACACATTTCTGTTTAGACAAAGTGAGCAGAGATTCCTCGTACTTGTGTGAACAATGCAGATAACTTCTGCTATGTTTGTGGTGAAGTGACTTTTGCATCACAAAAGCGCAGTTTAACCACTATGGTAAAGAAAGCCTATCACCTTTATTTTGGCTGCAAAATTGGAGATCAGGACAAGATGTGGGCCCCACACATATGCTGCAACACTTGTGCAACAAATCTTCGCCAGTGGTTGAACAGGAACAGGACATCTATGGATTTTGCAGTGCCAATGATTTGGAGAGAGCCAATAGATCATATCAGCAATTGTTACTTCTGCATGGTGAATCCAGTTGGGAAAGGTGTGTCAAAGAAGAAAACGTGGACTGTGCATTATCTAAACATTCCGTCAGCTATACGCCCAGTACACCACGGAGAGGGACTGCCGGATCCTGATGCACCATAATCATTCTCACTTGAGTCAGATGAGGAAGAGGAAGAGGATGAAACTTCTAGTCCTGAACCATCAATGTCAGATGACCCATATTTTCTCCCATCCTCCTCCTCTGAACCACACCTCATAACACAAGGTGAACTGAATGACCTTGTCAGGAATTTGGAACTACCCAAGAGTAAGGCAGAGCTGTTGGACTCCAGACTACAGCAGTGGAATCTCCTGGCAGGTGATGTTAGGGTTTCCATGTTCCGTGACCGACAAAAGAATCTTGTCCCATTCTTCTTCATGGAAGGTGATCTTGTAGCCTGCAACAACATCGATGGTGTGATGGCAGCCCTCAACATCGTTCATGATCCAGATGAGTGGAGACTGTTCATTGATTCATCGAAGACGAGTCTTAAAGCTATTTTGCTGCATAATGACAGTATTTTGCCATCAATTCCAGTTGGTCATGCAGTCCATATGAAGGAAACCTATGAAAACATGAAACAACTTTTGAGGTGCATAAACTATGACCAACATCAGTGGCAGCTTTGTTGCGATTTCAAGGTTCTTGCTCTCTTTCTTGGTCTATAGACTGGATACACCAAGTTCTGCTGTTTTCTCTGCGAATGGGATAGTAGTGCGAGAGATTCCCACTACATCAAGAGAGATTGGCCACTCCGACAGTCATTGGAGCCTGGGATGAAAAGTGTTCAGCATCCACCACTTGTTGAATCAAGGAAGATTTGTTACCACCCTTGCACATCAAGCTGGGTCTGATGAAGAACTTTGTCAAGGCCATGGACAAAACACAAGCAGCTTTCAAGTACCTCCGTGAAAAATTTCCAAGGTTAAGTGAAGCTAAGATAAAGGAATGTGTCTTTCTTGGCCCTCAATTTCGTGAACTTCTTCGAGATGATGCATTTCACCGTGCACTGCGTGGCAGGGTAAAGACGGCATGGAAAGCCTTCCATTTAGTGGCAACAAATTTTCTCGGAAACAACAAGGCAGACAACTACAGGGAGTTGGTGGAAAACCTCCTCAAGGCATACAAAAGCCTTGGTTGCAACATGTCACTAAAGATACATTTTTTGCACTCTCATCTAGATTTTTTTCCACCGAACTGCGGAGCAGTGAGCGACGAGCACGGCGAGCGATTTCACCAGGACATTGTAACAATGGAGAAACGCTATCAGAGAAAATGGAGTCTATCAATGCTTGCAGACTATTGCTGGACAGTGACAGGAGATACTCCATTTAATGAATACAAGAGACAAGCCAAGAAGCGCCGAGTAGACACTGAATAAGGACTAAACTATGTACTTATATATACATAATAGTTTTTTTTACTTTTGTTTCAATATATTTTTTATTTATATAACCCTTTTGCTGTTTTTTTAAAGTGTTACATAAACAGGACAAGTAAAATATTATCATGTAAAGCAACCATAAACACATGAAAATACCTAGGTTTACAATTTATGATTAAAACTCTACTATGTACACAATATACATAGACGTAAAATGTAAAAACTTAAATATCTTGGAAACAGTATCCAATCAGGTGTTTTAATTGTCATAATTGAATTCAGCACATCAAAATCCCTAATAAATAGCACATTTTATCTCTGAAGCAGACGACTTCGAAATTTTTTTAGACCAGTGTAATTCTAAATATGGTTAATGATATTGAGAACAGCTTCACATTAATTTAAACCACAACACCAGATTAGACCAGATCAAATAATTACATGCACATTAACTTAGATCACAACCCCGGATTAGATCAGATCAAATAACTACACGTACAGAATTTAGATCACAACCCCAGATTAGATCAGATCAAATAAATACATATACATTAACTTAAACCACAACCCCCGGATTATATTAAATCAAATAAATATATGTACATTATCTTAGATCACAACCCCAGATTAGATTAGATGAAATAACTACATGTACATTAACCTAAACCACAGCCCAGATTAGATTAGATGAAATAACTACATGTACATTAACTTAAACCACAACCCCAGATTAGATTAGATCAAATAATTTACACGTATATTAACTTAGACCATAACTCCAGATTATATCAGATCAAATAACTACATGTACATTGACTCAGACCACAACTCCATATTAAATGAGACCCAAAAAATACATGTACATTAACTTAAACCACAACCCAAGATTAGACGAGACCAAATAACTACATATACATTAACTTAGACCACAACCCCAGATTAGACGAGACCAAAAAACTACATGTACGCTAACTTAGACCACAACCCTAGATTAGACGAGACCAAATAACTGCATGTACATAAACTTAGACCAGACCCTAGATTAGATGAGATCAAAAAACGGCATGCACATTCTAGACCACAACCCCAGATCCAATAACTACATGTACATTAACTTAGACAACAACCTCATATTAGATGAAATAAGATTAGATCAGGTCAAATAACTACATGTACATTGACTTAGACCACAGCCCCAGATTAGATGAAATCGAATAACTACATGGACCTTAACTTAGACCACAACCCCCGGATTAATTCAGACCAAATAACAACACGTATATTGACTTAGACTACAACCCCAGATCACAGGAGATCAAATAACTACATGTACATTGACTTAGGCCACAACCCCAGATTTGACGAGATCAAATAGCTACATGTACATTCTAGACTACAACTACAGATTAGATTAGATCAAATAACAACACGTACATTGACTTAGACTACAACCCTAGATCAGAGGAGATCAAATAACTACATGTACATTAATTTAGCCCACAACCCTAGATTAAATCAGGTCAAATAACAACACGTACATTGACTTAGACCACAACCCCAGATTAGATGCAATCAAATAACTACATGTACATTCTATACCACAACCACAGATTAGATGAGATCAAATAACTACATGTACATTCTAGACTACAACAACAGATTAGATGAGATCAAATAACTACATGTACATTCTAGACTACAACCACAGATTAGATCAAATAACTACATGTACTTTCTACTTTTGACTTACAGCCTGTAGATGAACATTTTTGTCCATAAACAACCGAAAATACTGGCGGAAAGAAAGTTACTGGTTTTTGCTGTCATTCAGCAAAATTATTCAAATGAGGAAAATCTGCTTTAGTTAGTCCTTTTCAAAACCTAAATATACATCCATATCCAAATGTTTTTTCTTTCCATCCTCAAACAAGCTGAATTTGTACCAATATTTAAATATAAAGACCGTCTTGACAAAACAAATTATAAGCCCTTTAATATTCTCCTAATAATCATCTGTTAGAATATATTCACACTATTTTCCATTATTTTATCTCAGGTTTCCACTATGACTATGGCTAGCAAACTCACCTTCTTAAAGTTGTGGAAGATTGAAAGAAGGTCTTTGATGAAAACAAATGCATGTACATGTATTGCGCAAGAGTTGTATGGACTGTGGCCTTCAACTGCTGTTTGCACACCTACTTTTATCTAAACTCTCTGTCTATCTGCAAAAACAGACAGTGCCTCCATTAATGACTAAATCCGTAACTGAAAATGACATATTTAAGTTGGTAATGTCTTTTTCTTTTTTTTTTCTTGGAATTCTATCAGTGTGTACATGAAGGTTCACTTCTCCGTCCGTTTATAGTAACATTGGTATTAGCGATATTTTTACTTCCTTAAAGGCTGTACATTTTAGAATTAAGCACATATTAGCTTATTCAATGCTTACTGTCAGTTGATTCAAGGCAACATGCAAAATTAATCCAAAGTTCAATACTTTCTGTCAGTTGCCTCAAGGCAAGATAGAAAATTAATCCAAAATTCAATGCTAACTGTCAGTTGCCTCAAGGCAACATACAAAAAAATGAATCTAAAATTCTTTACAATTGGTTTACCTTTAACCTTATGTAAACTAATTCTAATACAATTCATGCCCTGGATATTTGTTCAGTTTGATTGCTTGTGATAATCATGTTAAGTACTTGAAGTGGGACTATCAACTCAAATTTGCAAAACACTATAGTGAAATTTGTGGAAACGCCTCTCAACAACTTATCATTCTGACACGATTTTGGCAAACTGGTAACGAGGCAGGATAACTTAGCCATCTACCACTTATTTGTACTCTCTCATTTAAATTATTATCCCTTGTCCTGGTGAGGCAAACATTTGAAAACTTACGAATTTTTAAGAAGGAGTACAATGATTTATACACATGATGACTACAGAAATTCTGATCATTATTATTACGAAAGTCTACATTTCTATCATTGAAGCCGCTAGGATTACGATGTATGGCTTTAGGAGCTTTTAATAATAGTTAATAAACCAAACCAGTCTTTTCATGACTTATTACCACTGAAAAAAAAGCAAAAACAAAAAATAACAAACTTTTCTTGTTCTTTCAGGTATGGATACATTCTCCATATTCCTAGGATCAGGACAAGAGCGATACGAAAATAATCTTTTCGTTTCACAGCTGCAAAATTCCGCAACTCTCTTCCTAAGAAAACCACGAATACTTTTAGTTTCGACCAACTCTCTGAAATGGTTAGACGTTACAGCGGCGACTCCTGCAAAGACTATATTTTATTATTCATTGGAATTTTTTAAAAAAATGGTAACATCTACATCTCGTCATAGATAAATCAAAAGAATTCATTGATTTCAAGCGTTTATCTTTGTTACATGCGTAGTTTTTTGGTATGCCTTCAATGTCGGTGGTCGAATGGAGTAATTGACTATTGAATGGAGTAATTGGCTATTGATTGACCTGCTTCGTATTGATTGTTCGGACATTTTAGATTTCCTCGAGTTTTTTTTTTTAATCACAGGCAGATAAGAAGGTGTTAGTGTGTAGCTAGTAAAGAATGATTTTCTTATCTATGTACAGTTACGTTCTTATAATTTACTACTTGTCCACTTGTCACTTATTTTTAGTTTGTTGCATTATCTTACACAACAGTCAGGGCCGGATTAAGACCTTTAGAGGCCCTAAGCACTGAAAAGATTATGATGCCCCCCCCCCATGTAATTAAAAAAAACACAAAACAATACTAAACCATAATTTCTCTTTTATATATATATATTTTGTGCCCCTGCTTTGCTGGTGCCCTATGCACGTGCTTAGTCTGCCTATTGGGTAATCCAGCACTGAAAACAGTGTAATTTATTCTTAATACTTAAATTGTTTCCTCTTTGTAGTTTGTTGTACAATATCTTGCATCACGTATTTGACATAATTTATTATAGTTTGCATGTTTATAAGTGTGCCCATCAGACTCATAATTTACTCTTGTCAAGTTTGTACTTTACACTCGTGGAATAAATTTATGTATTTAGTCCGTCTGCATTTATTTTATTTGTTTAGCTTGCGTACATTGTTATTACCTTGACAGGAGATTGCTTTATATATTTTTTCTCGTGTGTTTTTAGATATGAAATCTTGACATTGAAATATAGTTATAATTTCTTGGTCTTCTCATTTATATCTTTCATCAGTCGCTTTTATTTTTATTTTTCTTGTTGTTTTGTGTGTGTGTGTGTTTTTTTTTTTTTTGTTGTTGTTGTTTTTTTTATTCCAGTCAGTCAAATAGCTCGCAGAGCTAGTCTTGTTTGTTTCACTCCCTCATCTCGTCATACAAAAATAAAAACTACGAATTAACAGATTGCAAGCTTTCTTGTATATTCCCCTTATTCATTTGGATGTCCTTGGTCGAATGGAATAATTGGATGTCATGTTGACCCGTTTTATATATATTCGCCATATGCATTTGGATGTCCTTGGTCAAATGGAATAATTGGATGTCATGTTGACCCGTTTTATGTATATTGATCTGACATTTAGATGTAATAGAGCTTAGTTGAATCACAGACATGTACAATAATATTCACGAATAGGGTTATGTGGGGGTATATGTATTGAACATTGAAGGAATCATGATTCTAATATCATAATCAGCCACCTAGTGAAATATGTCACTCTAAAATAGGCTGCGGTTAACTAGGTCACAATATGGAGCATAATATTTACTTCTTTTCCATCTATACGTGCTATATTATCAATTTATAAGTACAAATATATTGTTATGGCTCCTGTAAATGCCTTGTCTTACCGCCATTACATACTGTAAAATGCGCATAACTGAATCTGAATCTGGCTGACCTATGCCGCATGAGAATAACGTGCCTGTAAAAAGATTTCAACCTTGATCACGAGTAATTGGATTTTATTGCTTTTAAATCAACTTCCTGGCAATAGCTGCTTCCGGAAAAAAAGCAACAAGCCGCGCAATTCATTTTTTACCTTGAACAAAAAAATTACAGATTCTTTGCCTTCAGTTTTATATTACGTTTCTAAGGAACCTTTCTAGTGTGAAAAGTGTGAAATATATGTAGACCCTTCATATTAATGTTTCTTCAGAATATATATATATATATATATATATATATATATATATATATATATATATATATATATATATATATATATATATATATATATATATATAAAGAAAACTCAAACAAAAACCTTCTCAATACAAACTGACAGCTGCCTTCTAAAGAAATACTGAGAATTTCAATATCATTCGTGTGGGGTACGGATATTCCTGGAGTTCGTGTTTACTGCACATCACTAATTTAAAAGCCCAACTAACAATGATCCATCTGCGATTCCCTTCCACAATTCGCGAACACAAGTACTGACAAAAATGTCATTTGTTTTACAAAACCAAGAAAAATTATATCCACGACAGTAAAAGAATTCACAGTATGAATTATGACTCCAATTCCGAATTTGTATTGTTCTGAATTGCTAGTAGTATAGACTGTGAGAGTTCTGGAGTACCCTAGTATGTTTTTGTTTTCAATTTTCTTTTTTAGTTCAATTTACACACAGCAGTCACTCTGCTTTGCAGAATTGCTGCTACTTCATTTCATTGTCAAAGCACAGATTGGCCATCTAGAGTGCAAGAAACTCCTTACACAATCTATATTACATAAATGATTGAAATAAATGATCAACTATTAACTGAGATACTGAAAATTTGTTTTAAAAGGGTTTTGTATTGTTCTATATATTACTTTACTTATCCTACTATCTTTTTGTGTCGTCTCTTGTTAGTTGGTTTGTTGACTTTGCTATTATGACAAATTACTAGTTTACCTTTTCGATAATGTTGTGTTCGTGTGACTTGAATATTTCCATCTGTTGTCTGCTTAACTCTAACTCATCTTTTCGATTTTTCACTTTATTCATTAAGTTTGGCAAAGACTCACCTAAAGCATTGTATCCATGTTTATACAATGTTCCTCCTTGTGTTATGTATCTTACCTTCTTTGGGTGTGGGATGGGGTGGGTGTGGTGGGCATTCTTTTCAGCACTGAAAGGTTCGGGTATCTTTTTGTTTAGTCTTGGTATGTTAAACAAGTTGTCCTTTGAATAATCGCTGGTGTCAAAGAACTTGAGTTTTCTTTAATATCATCGTAAAATATATCAGTTTCAACATCAACACACAATAGATCTGTATCTGTCATAAAAGTTTAATTATTTCCTCATACTTCTTTTACAATTTGTTGTACCAAAATTATTACATTAGCCCTTTGATAGTTCTAACACAGTTAATCCACCGTAAAATTCTATTTTCTAATTTGAATTTCTTGTTTTTCGTGCAACTAAAACCAAATCTTCATCTATTATTTTGTTCCCCTGGCAAGCGACAGATTTTTTGGAATTTTGTTTTATTCAATGTGGTATATTTTTAATGTTGTTCTTTTCCTTAAATTATCCGGCTGCTTACAGTTGTTCATCTATTTGAAGAAGCCCTTCTCAAAATTGTTAGTAGCTTTTCTTTTAGTATTATCTCAAACTAGTATTGTGTTCGATGTAGAATTAAAGGCACGGTTGCTGTTCAAAGTGTATTTTTCAGCTGTAAACCCAATTGCACGTACAACTTTAAGTTTCTATAGTGAATGACATATTTCTATTTGCTTTTGATTGTACATAGCAGTTTAGGTACTGTTGGTTTTATACCCTTTGACTGTTCAATGTATTATTTTGAAGTTATATCGTCCGTGCTTGGCTCGAGTGTTTCAGATGCTAATGGTTAGTCCTTGAAGTATTCGTGTAACTCTTCGGTATCTAGAAATCAAAGTCAAAAATGTACTCTGTGTCACTGTATTCTCGAATATTTAAAAAAGTTTGTTCTGCCATTTAGTTTGTTCAGTGGTTGCCAATCAAAAGGTTTTTGCTGGCATGTATTGACACATGGACTAATCATAAAGGTTACTAGCGCGTAGGTACACGATGAAGAATGTATGTTTAGGCTTGGTGTATCCGCCATCATTTACACTTTTTTCAAACATCTTAGTATTTGTGATTGGCTTCTGCGTATCAATGCGATATCAAGCTAAGTCTTTCTCGTAGTCCGCTCTCAATCATCAGGATCAATCTGTTAACAGTTCCAGTTCAACACCCTTAATCACCAAACTTGCATCATGAGCTAAACTGAGAGCACTGAAATAATGAGCTCGGTGAAGTTTGTCGATTTTCATATATCCATTTCTAAACTCCTCAAAAATACCACACAACATTAACGTATCCTATTTTTACGTAATAGTCGTGAAGATCACCTACTGTTTTCAGCTCAAAATGTTCCATTGCATGAACATATTGCTAATCGTTTTTGGATATATTCAAGCTGAACAGACAAGAAAACATTTCTATCAGTGGTATAGCTGTTTCTTTGAATCTTGCAAAGCTACCCATGTATTCGCACGAGTGAATGTCTTTTCTCAGATATTTAGGTTGAAGCCTTTGAAAGTATCGCATCGTTTCTGCGAACGTTTGGTAGCTCAGATTCTTTGCTAATTGTTCCAACGGTTGTCCCATGAATTCTAAGCTTTCTACAAACCTAAATGTCTTATAACTGCTTTGTCCTCTCCCTTTTCATGAATCTATCAACTATGAAATCCTTGATGAATTATATGTATTTCTCGTGGTTGTTAGGTATGATCGTTACATCCTGATCAGGAACTTGTCTAAGTTGTTGTTGTTGTTGTTGTTGTTGTTGTTGTGGGTTTAACGCCATTTTTCAGCATATGATAGGCTATACAAGGCGGCCAGTTTTATCTGGTGGAGGAAAAACCCGGTAAAACCCCGGGAAGAACCACCGGCCCACGGGAAGATACTGACAAGCTTTCTCACATATCCACATTGGCCGAGCCCGAGACTCGAACCCACGCAGAATGAAGTGAGATGGCAGTGATCGGTAAAGGCGAGCGCCTTAGACCACTCGGCCCCGAACTTGTCTAAGTAAATCCTTGTAAATATGTGGCTGCCCTAACAGGACAAGCTATAAATGAATAGTGGAATGTATTATGGATTATTAAAATTCAAATTGCAGTTGTTATGTACATGACGTTTGTACTTACCAGCCAAATGATCATGAACATGCACCTTATGTGCTTGGGCGTCACACTTATGCATCTTTTTACATCTTTTTACACATAGTCATTGTCTCACACATACGGTAAATTGAAATGTTTCCAGTCTTTCTCTGTAAACACCATAGGTTTTTGCATTTTTGGTTTTAATTCTTCATACACTAGTTTTGCAATTTTACCCAAAGCATCGCTAAATACTAAAATACAATTATTGCATATGTAAAAAATTGCTTTACATTTCCTGTCGATTGATTTGAGGTAGATACAAAAGTCAAATGGGATGTGTTTTCAATTTTTTTGGTGTGTTTGAAAACTAAATCGTTTACATTCTCTGTAGATAAACTGATATACATTCAAAGTCACAATAAAGACAAAATGTAATGATTAATTGATGTTGACGGTTCTTGAACTTTACAGCATAACCTTTTCTGAAGCATGATTTTTATCGTCTACGGTATAATATATCTTTTGTGCTCTGATTACTTTCTGCTGTACTGAAAAAATAAGAGCTTTTTTTTACACATGAGCTTCTGTCCGTGATGTCTATTTATCTGGCTCGACGCCAATTTAGGAAGATATTTAATTCAACGTAATGGTATATTCATTCTTGTAGTTATCTTTTCAGGAGGACAGGTATATCGAAGGTACAACACTTATACTACGTCACTTCCCGAATTAAAAATGAGTAACATATAAACAGGTTTTTCTTGTTCGTCTCTAATCACCCTTACTGGCCTCATGTATCTATCTTCAACTCTCCCGTACACATTAACAGACATACCAAATTTGTTCTCAAATTTGTCGACATCTTGTATTTTTACCGGACTTCTTTTAAACCAATGTCTGTATCCATCTAAATTGTATTTTGATGGTCTTTGAGGATTTTGTTTTGGAGTATTTAAAACTGAATCGATATTATGAAAGAAGCATATGTTATTGACATGCTCTTTTATTTTTAACAGAATCTGGTAAATTGATGTATGAACTTCCCTTGAGAGGTTCATATTTGTCGATATTCACTGTGAGAAATACGATTCTATCAAACACCTATGTTGTGCATACAGTGATTTTTAGCTCACCTGGATTTAAGGCCAATTGAACTTTTGGTATGGCCCTGCGAGTAGCACGGCATAAACATTTTTCAATTCTGCACAAATGATGCCGATACGCCATCAAATATGGATTCATTACTAAAAATAGAAAAACCTTTAAACGATGTCTATCCAAAAATCGCTAAATAGAATTTGATCATATTTGTCAGAAAGCATCCTGGCATAGAGAGCTTTCAGTTTTATACAAATGATGCCGATCGCCAAAAAAAGGAAGAAAAAAAAGATGGCCACCATACCTATAAACAGAAAAACATTTAAACGACATCTTCTGAAAAACTACTCATCTGAGTTTGACTTAACTTTACCGAAAGCATTCCGGAATAATAGCGTTCACATTTGTAAAATGACTCCAATCCACCATCAAATATGGCCGTAGTTACTAAAAACAGAGAACATGCTAAACTACTACTTCTCAGACACTCCTCAGCAGAATTCACCAAATCTGATAGAAATCATTCTGGTATTAAAGGTTTTCACATTTATACAAATGATGCCGATTCTCTGACATATATGGCTGTTCTTACTAAAAATGGAAAATCCTTTAAATGAATTCTCAAATAACACAACCCAGCGTTTTTTATTTTATTTTACAGAAAGCATTCTGGTATGAAGGGCTTTTAAGTTTGTACAAATGATGCCTAACTGCCATCAAATATGGCGGATGTCATTAAAAATTAGTAAACCTTTAATAACTTCTTCGAAAAAATACCGCTTAACGGATTTTCATGACATTTGACAGAAAGGGTTCTAGCTTAAATGCCTTTTAGATTTATACAAATGACAGTGTTCTTCCATCAAATACGGCTGTCTTTACTAAAAGTAAAACAATATTTGCACAGCTTTACCTAAGGAAACCGCTGGACAGAATTTGACCAACTTTGACAAAAGGGTCGTCGCATAGGAGTCTTTCAATACTAGATAAATGATGCTGATGTGTTATCAAATATAGACGAAGACACAAAAACTAGTGAAACCTTGAAACAAATGTTTTCATAAAATGTGCAATCAACATCATTGGAAGAAATTAAAACAGAAATCCTCCTTCCTACCCAGATTTCTTGGCCACATGCACTTGCATTTGGCTATTGAGCAGATGTCAGTCAGGTAAGCCACCAGAAAATATGTATTAGCTACTTTTGTTCTTAATTGATTTCCTTTAAATCAAAATTGAATATGCCCTATTTGTATTGCATACGACGTTGCTGTTTGGGTCTACGACTCTGTCTTTGCTGTTCTAATCCAACTTCGGTGAAGCTGCTAAGCCGTTTTCTACGTTGAAATTCCACTTGTCTTCACTGTCTGTGATGTTGTGCTCTGTTTCGGAATCTAAGACGTTCTAGTCTTTGCTTTGTGCTCTGCTTCGCTAACTTTGCTGTTGGGCTGCTAGCTGTATTTGACTTTGGGGGCTGCTGTATTTTTTTTCTCACATATTCTGTTAATACCGCTCATCAATAATGATAATGACTCTGTCCTTCCTTGTGAGATGAAGATTATAGGAGGATCACTTCAACTGAGTACACGACGTATATCAACTGATGTCCTATATATCACCTCATTAACTCTTAATCTACGTTGTCCACATTATATTTCAATCTACACAGTATCAACACGTAAACCAACAAGATGTTTCACACCAGAAGAGATTGATTTATTTAATATGAACTCTTTCAATTTATTTTTCATGCCGGAACATGAAATCTTTTAATATTTTGTACTGAAGAATTCATTTAACTTAAAGTCAAGATATTTTTGCATCATGTAGTTTTGATATAAGTGCTATCTCATTGAATGAAGTTTCAATGATTTTCCACATTTAGATTTAACCATTCTATTTTTTCTTCTTCCCTCTCAGCTTTCCGGATATTTACAAAGATTAAGATTCTAGAAATGCATTCATATTAAAATTTTATTGTATTAGACTTCTTGCAGAATAGTTTGACTTTTTACATTGCTTTATCATCGTCACTATCATTGAAAATGATATTTGTATAAATTACTATTTTTACCGATGCATTTATATTAGATGAATTTCGTTTCAAATGGGGATTTTTCTAACAAACTTTAGTGACTTTTAGTAACTTCTAATGATTACATAAATAACTAAAGGTGACTACCTAAAAGTAACTTTAGTGAATTTTAGTGACATTCAGTTATTGCCTAATAGTAACAGTTAGTGAATTTTAGTGCTAAATAGTTAGTGACTGTTCAAGTAACTAAAAGCGACCTAAAGAGAACAGTAAGACATATTGTTTGACAAGCTACAAGACGTAGAAGTAAGTTTGAATAGATTCTTTATTTTGCAAAAGATAGTGCAAAAGAAATTGGAAGATATAGAGGAGGATATGGAACAAATGATGGAGGAGAAGAAACAAACGGAGGAGGACATTGACAAAATTGAAAGCAAGCAGAAGAAAAAAGGAAAAGACTTTGCTTGGAAAATTTCACGTATCAAATTTCCTGTTGCTTACAAATATCAGCTTAATAATTTACAGATCGCCGAAGCCCAACTGTAAAAGTAAATTTGCAAAACGATAAAGTACAGATGTAGAACCTACAGCATGCAGTCAAACTACAAATCATCATATAAACTATTACAAATCAGCATATGAACTATTACAAATCATCATATGAACTATTACAAATCATCATATGAACTATTACAAATCATCATATGAACTATTACAAATCATCATATGAACTACAAAGCCTGAAATATTCTTGCTTGAGATGTGTACCTAAACACAACAAAAGACTCTTTAAGCATAGCAGTACTTTCACAGAATCTCTTGATTACTCTATTCACTTTTTGTGGTAAATAAATTACGAAAGTAGAATGTTTGAGACAAAGAACATCATAAACATAATTTACTGTGCATTCTTAGAAACAGGCCTAATATTTTTTTTTTTTTTTTTTTTTTTTTTTTTGTGGACCCCTCTTAGACCTCTAGCTATGTTAAGCTATCAGCCCTTAAGGTGTCCCCCTTAATAGTTAGTAACAACATGATGCTTCAAAAACTATTTAGTTACAAGATAGGTCCACCGTCTAATATATATATTGAGAAGACTCTTACATTACGTTTACCAATCTATATAGTCGATCTGACTAAAGACTATTAAATTGTACGTTGCTTAATACCGGCTGGAATCCTAAATATCTATACGTCTACATATATCTATGAATTTAGTTCTCTCCCAGTTTTGATAATGAACGCTGTTGCTTTGATACCACTTGAAACAATTGTAATTTTGCCCAAATTTATGTATATTACGTAATATGCTTTCTAAAAGCTCATTATTGGTGTCATATATATATATATATATATATATATATATATATATATATATATATATATATATATATATGGTTATAAATGTAGGTCTATTTTTACACTTTATACCTATTTTAGGTCACTACTGTACATGCCTTTAAAATTTTTATTTGTGGATCAATTTAACACGATATTAAAGTCAAAAGAACAACTAACAGGAGACGACACACAAAGCTAGTAGGATAAATAAAGCAATATCTAGAACAAAACAAAGACCAATTAAAAAGATGAAAAGTTTGTACATGTGTAACATTGTGTCCTTTTATACACATTTTCAGTAAATCAATTAATAGTTGAACATTTATTTCAGTCATTTATGCAATGTAGATTGTGTGTAGCATATACCGTAGGACGTACTTGCAAGCTAGATAGTAAATTTGTGTTTTAATAATGAAATGCGCAGTTGGGGCATCTGTCGGTCAATACTTTCCTCCGTCTATCCAAGGAAGCTTGTTAGCAGAATTACACAAAAATGTACTTGACAGAGACAAATGAAATTTAGTGGGCATGTTTCCATCATATGTAGATGAATTTAGTACATTTTCACGCTGTTTGAATTATTGTCTGATTTTTAAAATAAGTTTTTACACTTTTAGTGGACTTAGACCTGTTCAGTTCAAATCTTGGTACCACAATTATTACAAAACCGCTTGACCTCAGCAAAGTAAAGTTCACAGGCATGTTTCTATACCTATGTAGATGACCCGAGTAGATTCTCACCCTGTTTGAACAATGTATTTTTTAATAATAAATTTCTTAGGCTTCCGCTTTTTTAAAAAAAAATTGTTTGCATGACTATGCAGAAAGAACTAATCATGGCGAATAAGGTTGAAAATGCATGTATATGGAGATATCTATTTAGAGCTGGCTGCCATTTAAATGAGTTTTCAAAGCTTTATCTTTAAGAAACTTAAAAGGTTTAAAAGTAACACACAAGCTTTAATTTCAAGATGACACAAAAATGTGTTTGTTGCATAGGTAAGTAAGTATGTTTAATCCAGTGGCAGCACGAGGGGGGACTGTGTGTGTGTGTGGGGGGGGGGCAATTGCCTACGGGCGTCAGGCGATTGGATTGGGGGTGGCGCAGTCGGAAGATTTATTTTAATTTTGTCAATCACCCCCAGTCCCCCATCTAAGTCTCCGGTTTCAGGGATTAGATGAGGGGAGTGGGTTGGGTTGGAGTTTGGTAACTGACATAAAAACTGTTTTCTGTGGCAAAGTAGGGGTGCCACAAAAGAGCATTGCCCGCGGGAACCTCGAGGGGGGGGGGGGCGCCATTAAAGAACATTGCTCCCAGGCCTCTCAAACCCTTGCGCCGCCACTGGTTTGATAAATCGTTTCATATCTTTTCATGTCTGTCTTCTAAGTTAACTTCTCTGACCTGATGGGAATACCTCAAGTAAAATATCGATTAGCTAGTACGCTGTAAGCAGATAGGCGCGCTATTTTGCATATTTAAAGTATGTTTCAACAGTGTCGAATAGGTACATCCTTCTAGTTTTTTGATAGTTCGGTTAGACGTATAATAACCTGCGGACGACGACAAACGCAGCGAAAAATCTTGTATAAGTCGGCGCCATCTTTACAAGCCTTGTGGGTAATTTTCTGCAAGGTGATATGGGGATAATTAAAAGTCGGAATAATTTAAAATATTGTTAATGATATAAGGCGTGAGATAGATAAAATAAAACATGATACCAATTTTACACACTTTGCTTTGATGAATGTCAATCATAACGACTAGCAAAATAGGCTTATTTGTACAGGTATTTATGCGTTTGCCGTCGTCTACTTCAAAATATACTTCTAACATAAATTGAAATTTGTTGACTTGTTCGAAATAATTGTGCTATCTTTTTGTGAAGGCTGTTGTTATCATTTCCAAGGTATTTTGTCAGAAAACTAGTGGAGGTATCTACCCGAACCTGTTGCAGTAACATATAATGTGTAGCAATCGACGTTTTATCGGATATGATTAAAATCCATTGTTCCAGTTCTCATGGTTCTCCTATATTGTTTAGATATTTATCGATTTTTTTTTTACAAATCAATATAATCCCCTTTACATCTAAGGAAATGTGACACACTGTGATTTAACTATATTTCTTGCGCACCAATTTTCGTGGATTTCGTGGTAGATACAATACAATACAATACCAATTTTCGTGGATTTCGTGGTAGATACAAACCACGAATTATAAGACTCAACAAAGAATTTATTTTTGTGTGTGGAGATAACAGGACCTATTCACTAATCCTTGAGTTTAAGTATAGACAAATGACATTTGCAAAACCACAAAAATTGACACACACGAAAATAAATGCGTTCACAGTATCAAAGGAACGTGTAGCCAACAAAGAGTTATTCTTTGGACGCTTACTCTTCCTGAAATAATGTAAACTATATGCCAGTGGCGGCGCGATGGTTCGATGCGCCAGGGGCAATGTTCTTAAGTGGCGCCCCTACCGAGGCGCTGGGGGCAATGTTCTTTAGTGGCATCCCCACTTTGCCACTGAGAACAGTTTTTATGTCAGTTGTCAACTTCCAACCACTCCCACACCCCGATCTACGCCCGGTTACAGCTGCAATAAAAGCTCCCGACGGTGCCCCCCCCTTTGCTCGACTTCCGGGGGTAATTGCCCCCGCCCCCCCCCCCGTCGTGTCGCCACTGCTATATGCTTCTGTTAAAATTCTGACAGAGTGCGAAAGGATGTATTTTTTTTTTACTCTCAACTCTACAATACTTGCGCTTTTGATCAGATATGATTCAAGTCTACAGATTATTCACAGAACAAATGTATGAATAAATGACTGAATCCACGATTTTAACAACAACGTCATTCCGGTTAGTAACCAATCAGAAGCTAGCGTTTTATATTTGAACAGTTGATCTACTAGACAGTCATCTCTGTGGCTGCTTCAGTTTTATTAATAATTGCAATTTCGAAAAAGCACTGATGTTATATTTTGCTGAGATATTTCTATGATGAATAGTGTAATACAAATAATAATTCAGAAATAGTGAGGATGATTTCACTGAAATGTGGATATGGTCAGAGTAAACTAAATGTTTCTTCATACCGAAAATAATGGTTCAACCTGTCTATTAAGGTTCTGCTCCAGAGTTTCGCATTTTTGCACAAGGTCAAAAATTTTAAGAAAAAGTATTCCCCTGATTTATAAGAAAGAAATGTTCATATTCCATGGTATGTTTAAATAACTTATAATTTTATGTATTTTAATATCTGAATGATGGGGATTGATTTGTGTTTGAAAGTACACAGCTAGGCATTACTTCTGATGTGTACGTCATAGAAAATTGCTAGCTCTGCATGGCTATTTTCACTCCGGAACTTCAGAGGTAAATAATTACTTCTGATGTGTACGTCATAGAACATTGCTAGCTCTGAATGGCTATTTTTGATCAAGAACTACAGAGGTAAATAATTAAAAAAGAGCCAATAACGTTTATAGTTTTTTAAAAACTTTATATTTTAAACTTTTATGAGTGATCTCTCAGAAAATACTAATGCCTACACTGTGAAAATTAACTTTTGTATTTCAAGGTCAGGCAAATTTAGTGTACATTTTGCTATTTATAATACATCTCCACAGCACACAGACGCAGTAATTTTCATCAGCTCTCTGCTTTAGACAGCACATCTTTATCCTAATAGGGATATGATACATTGTCAATAAAGTACATAAAAGACATGTAAAGTAACTATCTGAAACCGCTCAAAATACAGTGTAATTCAGAGCTCAGAAAATGTTTGTCTTTTTCTTTTTTTCCCCCTGTAGTGTTGCTGACACTTCGAATAAACTGCCTGATGATGGTGAATAGTCACTGGAAGAATCTGCCCAAAGAAGAAGGCCGGGCTTAACTTAAGATAAAACGGATATGGTACAAATTACATCCTTATCTGTTTAATATTGTTAATATGGCAAAAACATAATACCGAAAAACGTGTGATAAATGATTTTTCCAAGAGAAAAAACCATTAGTGTGACAAGTTAAAAATTTAAAAATATAAAGCAATACCTCTGGCGAGATTCGAACTCGAAACCTCTAACATGTTTTCGATTCAATCCAGTAAGACAGATTTGTACAGGCAGTTGAAAATTTGCTAATATATGCCATTTATTAATAATCCGTCTAACATCAGCACCGACTTATTGCATCCCAAAGGCTCTCTCAGGATGACAACAAAACACGAAAAATGATAACAGCTAGATATATGTAAAATCATTTATTGGATGACAATGAGTTTTTATTGCTAGCAATAGCTAGTTGTCTCTTATCCACTATTTCATTGAAAACAATGCATTTCCTACACGTTCCTCACATCCTTTATTCATGTTTTGTTTTTCCTGGTATTCTGTGGTTATCGAAGTCCAAGGGAAATACAAATATTTGGTAATAATTTTGTAAATATGCTAGTATATGAAAAGTAGTCTTCTTTCTTCTTAAACTTTTCACAAATATCTTCTGACATGACCTTTATCGAATTGGTATTGTTGTTTTAAACAGATTAAAGAGCACCCTTAAATTACAAGCACCTTAAGTAAAAACAGCAATAGTTAGTCATAATGAATTCCCTGTTATGTCCGAAACGTGGAGAAATCAACTTGAAAAATGTGTTTTTCCCCCAGTCTCATGCATCTCATCCTGTATATTATTTTCAGTGACTTCAATCTCACAGTCAAAATCTATGCACAGCATGGAATCAGTCTCTTCTTTAACCGAAAGCGGGTCGCATGATTCAGTCGGGAGGCCTGTATTCTCATCATAAACATCAATATCATCATCATCATCATCATCATCTTTGTTATTTTCACTTCCGGGTATATTCTGATTTTTACAAAAACTACCAGAAATAATGGTCCCGAAGGCAAGTGCACCTAATGCGGAGACAGGACTCTCTTTGCTCATCCTACGCATGTGGATCGCTGGAATCAAAGAATTGTAGCGGAAAATTACGGTGTTGGACAATAGTTTTAAAAATATGGCAGATTAATATTTTGTTCATATTTATCCGATCGCTATCGAAAATCAAATCAACGTTCAATCGTAAAACAAATATTCTAGGTTCGACTGGCGCATGAATATTTTGCTTATTACCTTCTTTAATTCTGTAATCATACTTTCTGATTTCCAAAGTTAGATTATCTTAATTAAAAAAGAGACATCTGTATTCAATCTAATTTGTGCACATCTGAACTACTGGAGAACCTATCCCTGTCAAGAATTCTTAAACTTCGATAATAAAAAGGACCAGTTTTATGACGAACTCGTGGCCACCATCAACGGAATCCCGAAACATGAGCACCTGTATCTGTTAGGGGATTTTAACGCAAAATTAGGTGCTGATCGTGACTCAGGGACCACTTGCCTAAGACACCATCGCACTGGGGAGATGAACGAAAATGGGCAAAGACTACTTGAACTTTGCTCCTACCATGACCTTTGCACCACAAACACGTACTTCCAGATAAAGCCTCAACACAAGGTGTCATGGAGACATCCAAGATCTGGCCACTGGCACCAACTGGATCTGATCATCACCAGGCGCATCAGCCTCAACAGCGTTGTCATCACTCGTATCTACCATAGCGCATTCTTTCGTATGCAGTAATGTCAGACTTCAGCCAAAGAAACTGCACCGGTTGAAACTAAAAGAAATCCCCCGCATCAATGTCAGCACCACAGCCAACCAGGAGGAGTCACAGCTGCACAATGACGCCTGCAACAAGCGATCCGCTCCAAGAGCCCTGGCACGAGTGCCGAGCGGGACCTACTGAAGAATGTGATCTACAACACAGCCTTGTAAGTTTTTGGCAAAAAGCAGAACAAGACCAATGATTGGTTCGAAGCAAACTCTAGTGCAATGATCCCAGTCACTGAGGTCAAACGCATCGCCCTTGCCAACTACAAGAAAACTCCACAAGCAATGAGAACTGCCAGATGCAGCTCTCAATAGACTGTAAGACGCTGTGCCAATGACTATTGGCTGCAGCTATGTCAGAACATCCAGACATCAGCAGATACAGGCAACATCAGAGACATCAACGACGGGATCAAGAAGGCAATAAGTCCTATTAAAAAAAGCCCCTTAAAAATTAGTTACAGGGGTGACAATAAATGATCGTGAAAGGCAAATGGAGCGGTGGGTAGAACACTACTCGGAGCTGTACTCCCGGGAAACTATTGTCAATGATACAACCCTCAACGCCTTCGAGAGCTTGCCTATCCTGGACGAACTCGACGATGAACCAACCGTTGATGAACTCAGCAAGGCCATACATAGCCTAGCAAACGGAAAGTCTCCCGGAAAAGATGGCATACCACCAGAAGCCGTCAAATGTGGAAAACCTATCCTACTCAAACACCTCCACGAGCTCCTTTGTCTATGCTGGAAAGAGGGTGAAGTACCACACGATATAAGAGACGTTAACATCATCACTCTCTACAAAAATTAAGGGCGACAGGAGCGATTTCAATAACTATCGCGGCATCTCCCTGCTGAGCAACATAGGCAAGGTGTTTGCTCCAATTGTCCTGAACAGACTTCAGAAACTTGCAAATCGAGTCTACCCTGAGTCACAGTGCAGCTTCAGAGCAGAAAGGTCCGCCATCAACATGATTTTCTCACTTAGACAACTGCAAGAGAAGGTAGGAAACAGAGAAAGCCACTCTACTTAGCCTTCATTGGCCTCACAAAGGCATTTAACCTAGTCAGCAGAAGCGGATTGTTCAAGCTGCTAGAAAAGATCGGATGTCCCCTAAAGTTCCTCAGCATGATCCAGTCATTCCATGAAAGCATGCACGGCACAGTTCAGTTTGACCGCACAGCCTCAGAGGTAAGTAGTGGAGTCAAGCAGGGATGTGTACTTGCCCCTGCCCTGTTCGAAATATTCTTCTCTTTCCTGCTAAAACACATCTATGGCTCATCAACCGAGGGAATCAACCTTTACATTAGGTCAGATGGAAAACTCCACAACCTCGCACGTCTCAGAGCCAAAACCAAGATCCGCAAAGTTCTCATCCGTGACCTACTCTTTGCTGACGATGCGGCAGTGACAAACCACACAGCGGCTTATCTCTAAAACCTCATTGACCGATTTTCACAAGTTTGCCAGGAATTCGGACTCACCATCAGCCTGAGAAAGACGGTAGTGATAGTTCGAGCTGTTGAAAAGCGACCTTCAATCAACATCAACAACTACGAACTTGAGGTTCTCAGCAAGTTCACATACCCTGGGTCTACCATCACTGACAACCTTTCTCTTAACGCAGAGCTTAACTCCCGCATTGGAAAGGCCGCTTCAACGATGTTTTGTTTGAACAAAAGGATCTGGAGCAATAACAAGCTGACTGAGCACACCAAAATACAATTTTACCGAGCCTGCGTTAACAGCACTCTCATATATGGCAGCGAGTCATGGCATCTATACTCACGCCAATAAAAGAGGCTAAAGAGCTTTCACCTACGCATCCTCGTCATCACCTGGTAGGATATAATTTCCAACACAGCGGTTCTAGAGCGTGCACACATCTCTAGCATGGTAATGACAGCGTCGCCTACGATGGCTTGGACATGTACACAGAATGCATGCTGAACGCATACATAAGGACATCCTAAACGGCGAGCTGGCTTTCGGCAAAAGGCAGCCAGATCGCCCACACCTGTGCTTCATAGATGTGTACAATGTGTGCAAAAGAGACATCAACGTTTTGGACATTGATGTGGACAGCTGGGAAGCCCTTGTTCAGGGCCGAAGTAGCTATAGGTATGAGCTCAACCAAGGACTTCAGAGAAGCGAGATACAACAGTTGCAATTGGCAGAGGATAAAAAAGCCCGCAGAAAGGACAAGATGAAACAGCACGTGGCAACCCAAGAAACCAGCTTCAGGTGCGACAGATGCAACAGGGATTGTCATTTCCGAGTGAGTCTCTTCAGCCACAACAGATGCTGCTCGTCAACTAACTGACTGACTATTTCAGAGCGCAACTCCATAGTTTTCCGAGACTGAAGGATGCCGATAATATATATATATATATATATATATATATATATATATATATATATATATATATATATATATATATATATATATATAACCTAGTTTTTATTTCGTGGTGCACGAATTTGTGGGCTAATTAACTTCCCCTATCCCTTTACAGCCATGTCAAACTGATGCGTAAGTAATCAGGTGTCAGACTTCACCTGTCAATCCATGTTTCGCGTTGTTACCAAGGACAACCAGCCAATCAGATCCCGAAGAGACGAAACTTAAGTTTCACCCTTGGTAATTTTGTTTTCTTTTTATATTGGAGTCCGCGCTAAAAAAAAAAAGAATTCGAGATTCAAGCATAAATTCAAAGCCAAAGAAAAGGTTACATCATTTGGGTCGCTGCATCAATCGCTGAGGCATGACATGTGTTTAGACTAATGTCTGACAGAACAAAAAGTATTTTCTTCTACATTGCTCAAACGTGAAAAACACCAACTCAAGAAAAAAGAAAGAAAGAAGCACGTACTCTGTTCTTGGCTCAGTTATTTGATGAAACATTCAACACATATTAATTAATGTAGATTAATTTTACCTCTTTCTTTCGAAACTCTCCACTTTGGTACTCCAAACGAGTCCATCATTGCTTCCAGTGTATTGACATAGGACTGAAATCAGAAGAATTATTGACTGAAGTTATGCATTTAGAGACTTTTTAGATTGGTTTCCTTCCCTGTAATCACGATTATTTTACCTAGTATGACCGACCCCAAGCAAAGTGACAGTACTTTTAAAAGAAGAAATTCATCAAATACCTCAATATCTAACTGTTCAATATTAGAAAATTTGAGATTTTACTCCTTAAATATGTGCTGATTTGTGTGTAAGATTTATTATATGTCTGACTGCCTGTATTAGATTACAGAGCCAGGCTCGGCATGAATGGATTATTAAATTTAACATTTTGCGGATATTTTTTTCTTTCTCAAAGATGGAATAATTTTTGCTGTTTAAATGACGCTGCTGCTTAAGGGAGAGGACATATAAAAGGAAGATAAGGATTGTGGAACTTCAGGCAGTGGAGAGATCTCAGGAGTGGCTATTGGGTGGTGGTGGTGGGTGGGGGTTTGTGGTGGTGCTTTTAAACATACTGTGATTCACTTTTCTTCGTGGGGTACCAATTTTTTCCCCAAGATTTCGTGGATACTACAAACTCCAAATTGAAAAACTCAAAGAACAATGATCCACAAGAGAAAGAACGAGGACCCCATCCATAATCCCCAAATTTATGATCCCACGACAATGTCACTTGTTTCGACACCAGGAATATTGATATGCACGAATTAAAAATAAATTAATGTACATAAAATGATGATACTTACTTTGGTTAGCTTGTCTCTATTTTTGCATTCTCTGAGTCGAAAGGAAGCATGCTTCTTCTGCTTGTATATTAGTTTCAACCTGAAGTGCTCGTGATCCCTGACAGCGACGACCAGACCTGTAAATATTCAATCAATCAATCAATCAAAGTTGATTTACTCAGGTGTCTTGAACAGAAAGTTGCTTTCTGTAAATGTTAGACCGTTAGCTATTGCTCCTCCAACCATAACTATCCATGTGGTCATTTTATTATTTATGTGTGCAAAGCATCTATGCAGGAGAAAGAAAAAAAAAATTGAATTCTCAAAACATTTGTAACATATTTTTATACTGCTGTCAGTTTTTATTCTACATCCTGTCAGATCAGGTGATTTGCTTTTCAATAAAATTATTAAAATATTGTTATCTTACATACAGTATGTACGTGTTTCTTTTACGCTGTAAATTCTGTCTTCAGATTCTTTTTTGAGCTCTAATTAGTAAGTAAAACGTCTATGTATGTATGTATGTATATATATATATATATATGTAAGAATACAAATCATATGGCGAATAACAGTCCTTTCAAGTGCACTGGCTCCAGCAAGGGATCGCGTGTGTCAGGAATTGATTACGATAAATATAAATACCATAAACTGACAACGAACAGTGAAAAACTAGTTTTTAACTAGCCTAAGCGCTTTCAACTCTACTTGAGTCTTTATCAAAGGCAAACACAAAACAAAGACAAGACAAACAATAAACACAAAAAGCGCTGAAATTACAAACGTTGACAGAATTATTTCTAATGGACTTAAGTAAATATTTGATGTTTCGTCGAGTTGGCGTCAACTTGACTGATGATGTTGTAAACAAGTTGGCATTGACCTACAAAGGGAGGAGCCATAGCGCCATCTGTTTGTTTATGTAAATTGTTGTAACTGCAAATTATATCCCGGATATTTCATTGTTTCTGTAATGCGAGTAATGACCATAGCAATGATAAGACAATGAAGAACTACAAAAAAAAAACAAAAAACAGTAGTGTTTATAGGTGAATGAGTGAGTAATGAGCAAAATGAATGAATTACTTAATTGTGGTTGTCCTTTTTCTAGTCATCTTGGTTTAAGTCGCTTGGTTTCATTGTTCTAAGCGGCGTATCCAGTAAGATTCCTTTTCTTTCCTGGTTTCGGAACTCCAGTTGGGGTTGTGAGCAATTGCACTCAGTGTTAATGTTCTGCAACTGGACTTCTGTCCAGCTTCTTTGTCATCCAATCAGATCTGTGAAGATTGATCCTTTTGTGTAGCTTTTCAGTTTCTCCGACATATTGAAGGCCGCAGATCTTTACATGTGACGAGATAAATTACATTCTCTGTTTTGTACGTTCTGTGTGGGCCATGTGTGCTCAATTTTTTGCTCGTCGCTGTGCTAGAGAATGTGCTGGTCTCTGTAATATTTTAACAGGTTTTGCACCTTTTATCACCACAGGGACCAAATTTGCTAGGATGGTCTTGGCCTGTGATTGGCATTAGTTTCGCTCTAACTAGGATGTCTTAGAGGTTTTTGGGTTTGGCTTGGCTACAACTGGTGTGTTCGGGAGAATTAACTTTAGAGTGTCACAAGATTCCACGATGGGCCAGTGTTTCTGGATGATTCTACCTACTTTGGGGTTGTCGGATGGTAGGTCAGGATAAATGGCATCCGATCAACTTTTTCCTTCTCTCTATATTTTGCTTGTTTAGCTCTTTTTGTTGCCTCTGCTATCAGGTCTTTGTCGTTACCTCGGTTCATCGAATGTTCAGAAAAGTCTTCACATATTTTTGGGAATGTTTCATCTTCGGAGCAAATTCTGCGTATCCTCAGTGCCTGGCTATACGGAATGTTCCGAATGTAAGGTTTTGGATGACAGATGGATGGGAGAAGATAGTGGTGTTTATCCATTGGTTTTGAGTAGACGTCTATATGGAGTTTGTTTTCTACTAGTCTGATTGTTGTGTCCAGAAAAACATGGTTTGAGTTGGAGACTTCTGCCGTGAATTTTATTAAAGGATGGAAGTTGTTTGCTTCTGATATGAAGTCATCCAGATTTTCTCTTCCATGTTGCCACTTATATATCATCGATGAAGCGTACCCACTGGTATGGTGTAAGTTCTACCGTTACTAAAATGTGACCCTCCGGTCTTCCCATACAAATATTAGCATACAAGGGGTACATTTCTGTACCAATTGCGGTTTCATTGATTTGGAGATAGTTTCCTTCATTGAACACAATGTTATTGATCTTTAGGACTAGCTCCAGAAGTTTAACTAGGTAATGAGTGGGTGGATCGTCTACAGTTCTTGTTTCCCATGCTTCCTTACACGCCTGTATCCCTTCACTGTGCGGTATATTAGTGTATAGGGATGTGACGTCTAAGGAAACAAGCATTGTATCTGGTGGTAATGGTCCGCTAACTTTGCTTTTTATGAGGTAATCTGTCGTGTCCTGAAGATAGGATGGTAATTTGTGGATGTGTGTAATATTCTTTATCTGTTATGATCAATCTGTTTTTGCAGTTCTGAGATTTTGCTATATGAAATGGAATACATCAATTTAGATTCACACAATGCGTAATTGCTGTTGGATTTTTGTTTTAAGGTATAAAATTGTTTGCAAGCGATGTGAATGTCTTTAACAGAGTGCACCATTTACAACTCCCATTTTGAACGGAAGAAAATTTCAATTTGGTAACTAATTCCTATTTTGTAACAGTAGATAATTTGTTACGGTTGGGAAGCATACATATTGTAATAGAAGTCCCAATGAAACTCTGTGTATTTCTCCTTACAATAAATAAATAAACCCATTTTCTCAACATAATAATGCCAATAATGTGCTCAAAGTGCCGTAATATCCAACCAACATCAACCAACAATGTTATGCAGACAATCATGGAAATTGAAATTAGTAAAGATTACTTTAGTTAAATATCTTTTTTTACGATTTCTTACTACGTTTGCAAAGGGTTAGCAAGGAAACAAAAATATCTTTAAATACTCATAATTGCACATATATACTAGTATGCAATAGTCGAAACAACAGGAAAAAAGTTCATGTGTCGTTAATAAAGTATACATTTTCTCGCTGGAGTTATTGTTCGTCGCAGATTGTACTTACTGTTGACAACTCGAATGACCCGCCAGGGTAGCAAAAAGGTGAGGATATAAACAAAAATGTGTATCTTGTAGGATGTAAGACCCTTAAGGAATACGAGGTCAACAATAAATGATCCAATGACGATTATGGCATCAAACACCTGAAAATAAAAACGAATCTATGTTCAGGGTGTTGTGCAATTAAACAATGCAATAAAAATGGTATTATCTTTGACGCAATATTGCTATAGTCAAGTTAAAAGGAGCATGTACCTTGTTGGTAAAAAGCTCACGTGGAACTGGCGTTCTAGATATTATTTCGACTACAAATGTTAACCAAAGCCTTTTGTATTTTGTATTTTTATCCTGGGACCGCCTCTCAGCCTCTCACATATGGTGTGTAAAGTAAGTCATGAAAGATGGATGCTGACGTGACGAAAGGTCCGCCATATTAGCTAGATTCTAAGTAAATACCATATCGTTGAATCTCCTGTATCGAATCAATTTTGAAATCTTGATTGCACGCCTAATGCGCAGTAATTGTAGGGAATCTCTGAGGTTTTAAGTGTATCTTGATTCTCAAACGTTTGACTGCTGTAATTTGTGCGAATTCGCCGTTAGACAAAGCATACGAACTCTGTACTATAGCCTTTGAGAATTTGGCAGAACTTGGGGGGGGGGGGGGGGAGGAATAACCATAGTGTAATGAACGATTACATAGCTCATCTCTATTTTCACTAGTCTCCAGTAGCCATTGTAAACATAATAATGCAGAAAATAAATTCATACTAAAGTGATCTTGGTCCCTTTTTTAACTTAAGATTTTGTTCAATCTTTTATCTTTACAATAAAACTTTTAATCATTTTGAGAAAACAAAAATTTTAACTTTGAATTGGCACTTTATAGCCAGTATTGTGCTGACATATTGTGAAACCATGTACCCACCTATCTACATACGTACCTACCGTGACAGAGCATAAAAGACATAAAAGAATTAAAAAAAGAACAATATTTTCTATCATTTCAAAGTAGAGGTAAAAAGTTGATAATAAACAGATTAATGTTATTTTTTTTATTACTTTTTTAGATCATTGTTTTAAAAAATCTGCTTGAAAAACTATTATCATTATCCACTCGTAAAAGTCAGATATTACTGGGTGAAAGTCACAGACCACAGACTTTGCGTAACCTTGGAGTGACAGCCATCATTCCTAGTTTATGCATCAATAATCACCTTGATTAACCACGGGTGAGGCCCCATATGAGTTGCATGCAGCGTGCAGTCAACTCACATAATTGCTATACTCATTTACATATACAATGCACAGTTAACATGCCGAGGGTAAAATATCACAATAATACCAGGTATGGAAGGTTTACCATTGAATAAACATATTTATTCCTAGTTGAACTGCCTTGGTCACAAAGAGCCTTCTGAGTATGGTATAATGTGTATAGGTCTAACATTCATGAACCAATGTGATCATAAACACAAATACTTAACTAATGTTAGTAAAGCATGCAATGTAAGTCAAAGTGACCTTCTTTGGTTTTAAGTGCGTTGTAGTAATAGCGATGGATCCAATTATCAAGGTCCATGACTGGAACATAAACAGCACCCAAGAAATAGACTTTTACCACAAACTTTTATTAAAGTTACTGGGCATAAAATATAGTTCATAGAGACTTCTTTGGTAAAAAGGATATGGAACGTATCAAGATGCATCCACTCACCAAATTTCATCATTCTAGGTAGGATAGTATGCATATAACATGCCAAAACCTGACGTGATCATGAGCTAAATGCAAAAACTTAACCAAAGGCAGCAAAAGATGAAATATAGACAACGAGCCTCGTTTGTTGTAAGGGTGTGGCAGTAACAGAGATGCATATCATCATCAATATCACGATTACAACATGAACAATCCTGAGAATTTAGCATCAAATACAAAATTTAACCCAAATAAATGAAGCATAAAATATGGTAAATACTGACCTATTACTGAAATGAGGGATTGATGTTCATAAAGATGCATCCCCAATTTACATATTTTATATAGGACAGAATACACAGAGCATGCCAAATATATATACGGTCATGAACTAAATGCAACAACTTAACCAAAGCCAGAAAAAATGTGAAATATATTTCTCCCAGTGAGTTTTTCTGGTATAGGCTTGGTACTTAGAGAGATGTAAAAAAAAATCACCGAGTTTAAGGAGTACAACATTAACAATAAACATGTCAAATTATACCAAAGTCATTGAAATGTGCAATATGGCTTTCACAGTGACCTGCTTTTAAGATGAGGGTGTAATACTTATCAAGATGAATTATCGCCATGTTTCATGATTCCAGGTATAGCAGTATTATACAGTAGGAAAAAAAACGATCATGAGCCAAGTGCAAACATATAAGACAGTTGAATGTAGGTCACAACGACCATCTCTTGTTGTAATAGTGTGGTACAAATAGGGATGCATATAATCACCTAGTTTGATGGTTCCGGCATAAACAGTCATTGAGACTATAACCAAGGCAGTAAAGCATGAAATATGGGTTACAGTGACCTACTTCTATAATGAGGGTGTATTACTCATCAAGATACATCCCCTCACCAATCTTTATGAATCTTTGTATAACAGTACGTACACAAGGTGCACACAAATTTTGGTTTAGAGCTAAACCCCTAAAACTTAACCATAGCGAGTAAAATGTGAAATGTAAGTCACAGTGACATTCTTTTGCAGTACGATTATGGCACTAATAGAGATGCATACAATCATCTAGTTTGATGGTTCTAGCATGATAAGAGATTGAGAAATAAACTTTTAAAAAAGTCAATGAAGCGTAAAATATAGGTCACATTTACCTACTTTTGTAATGAGGCTGTGGTATTCATCAAAATACATCCTCTTACCAACTTGTATGAATCTAGGTATAACAGTATATATACAGGGTGCAAAACACATAGTTGGTCATGAGCTAAACGCAAAAACTTAACTTCAGCCAGTAATATGTGAAATGTAGGTCACAGTGACCTTCCTTTGTAGTAAGAGTGCGGTACTAATAGAGACAATAATCATATAGTTTCATGATTATATCATGAACAGAGCTTGAGAAATAAATGTAAACTATAAAATTGAATCAAAGTCAATGAAGCATGAAATATAGGTCACAATGACCTATATTTGGAATGAGGGTGTAATACTAATCAAGATGCATTCTCTCACCAAGTGTCATGATTCTAGATACAACAGTATTTATACAGTATGCAAAAATTTAACCATAAATGTACATGTTTGTATCATTGTAGCGCCCTCATCCCCTTCCACTGTGAGTAGGTGCTACGAAACCCGCTCAAAACTGTTCCTAGGGATTCACCACTAGTGGCAATACAATGTTTCCCACTTCACTATGGAAATATTTCCTTATATATACTCAGAAAATGTAGATTTCCTCTATTAATTCTATTTATATTTTGTTGTTTTGTCCCCCCTAAATCCACTCAATGTTGATTATCGTGACGTCATTCTTTTGACCTGTGCCCCTAAACTCACGCATGAGAGTCGTTACTTTTGATTAATTTTGGCGTGACGTCAGATTATAACCTCTGACATTTTAACCTTTACTCTTAAACTTATTCATGTGTGATTCGATTGCATCTAATAAAGGTTGGATAATTCTAACGTTATACGATAGTCATACACATTGATATTCTACCAAGCAAAATTGCAGTCGCATTAAGGTTCAGAATTCAGCTCTCTGCCTTACGGCATTACAGACCTCGTTTTTTAAGTTGAAAATAACCATCTTAAGCTGGAGTTGAGTAATTTATATCTCATAGATAAATTAAAGCTATTTTTTTTATGATTAATATAAATTATATCAATAAATTTATATAGCCGGATTATCTCCGGTACAAATTTTATAAAATTTAGTTAAGTAAATTCTATGTTAGAAGCTTATGTTCGATTCGCTATAGCATATATATCAATAAATATTTTTACCTGTAATTCTATTCATAGCTTCCTGGTTTTCCTGTAATGTTGGTTAGGATACATGATATATTGATCAGCTCGACTAGCAATACCATATTAAGTTTTATATGCGCTCTTAAATTTTATAAATTTGGAAATATAAAAAAATGGCTGGTAGGCATTCGCATATTGCTGTAGCACCGGGAGTTTTAACCTAATGAGTACGTAAATTAATAGCTACGGGCGGCTGCATAATTCTCTACGCTCCTGTCAAATAGCGATGTCGAGATTTAATGATATATGTAGTAGAGGTTAAACATCATTGCGGGATTAATTCATTTATTTTTTGTTTCACGGTGGTAGGATATTGGTTTTTAAAATACGACGATATGTGGCTTAGCCAGGAATCATACTGTTTAAAAAAAATAGTGTGTGTGTGTGTGTGTGTGTAGTGTTTTAAAAAAAATAAAATTAATTTTGCCTCTTGGGAGTGGCGGGTAGGGTGTTGAGTTTTGAAATTAAAATAGGGCTGATTGAGTGTATGTCGTAGAGGCCCAGCTGTTACAGATCATATACTACTTATGGAACACATATTGAGCCAATATGGCGGACATTTCTCCCTGACAGAATCCATTTTTTACAAAAAAAATAATTTTCATTGCCCATACACATAACGGTGCCAAGGCTGGGGATCTTTATCAGTAGGTGAATATAAATATGAAATATTAATAATATTGACATAAAGCTGTCCTATTAGGTATGTCAACTCTGTGTCCGAAATGTGTGTGTGTGTGTGAGAGAGAGAGAGAGAGAGAGAGAGCATGAGAGAAAAGTTGTATACAATATATATATATATATATATATATATATATATATATATATATATATATATATATATATATATATATATATATATATATATATATACAACAGGTTAGAGAGCTATAATTCGTTCCAAGCAGGAATCTAACCAATGCCGCGAGTAACAGCAACTGTCGCCTAGCTCTCATGCACCAGCGCCCAAACCCACACGGGTATGCGCTCATCCCCCAAAAGGGTGGAACAAGGTCGAAGATAAGGACTTGAGGTACATGAAAACTCACTCAGTAGGCAAACGAAATGTAACACTCTCAGCTATATGCACATACACACATACACACTGGATTTCAATTGAGATAAGCGTGGTACATGTATATACCTTAAATTATAATTATAAATTGACACCTATATACCAAACAGAGAGGTAAGTGCCTATCCCTGGATCCCACATTATATGTTGGCATACATGATCATATGAAAGAAATTTATACATAATTGCAAACAATATAATGAAACAGGTTAGAGATTTATAACTCGTTCCAAGCGGGATATACATACACAGGCGTATATATATATATATATATATATATATATATATATATATATATATATATATATATATATATATATATATATATAACACCTCATAAATTTACATAATCAGTCATTAGTACATGAAAATACATATATGTGTCCTTATCTCTATCTGTCTCTGTATCTTTCTATATATCTATATACCTATCTGTATACCTATCTAGTACCTAGCTATCCATCCAGATTTTACAACGGAAGTCTGGATATCTCAACAAAATGGCGTCTAAAGACAATATTTTTTTTTTTTTTTTTTTTTTTTTTTTTGTTATTCACATAGGCCTCATATGTTCATGTACTTGTTTGCCTAATAAAACCGTTGTTACAATGCTGGCAAAACGTTACTTTGTATGCAGCGACATGTAAAGACAAATACGGACGAGGTGAAAGTTACGTGCGACAATGTTAAATGGCAAGTTCTACTTTTATTGTATTCAGATATGGACCACGAGTACTTTATTTTGTTTACTTATTTCTTTCTTTTTCTTTCAATTAATTGCTTTAAAAAAAGAAACAAAAATTGATAAAAATGCCATCATTGCACTCATTTTTAAACATGATTTGGTTTAAATTTTTACCGTAAACTATGTTTAATGTGAATCTGGTTAACACATTTACTTTCTATTACATTTACTACATTACCACAGTATAATAACGACTGTATGTTTTCGAGAATTTGCCATTTTGAAGTGTGAAACCTATAAATATGTTGTAAAATCTAATTTTCTTGGCGAGTTATTCCTGTATAACCATTGTTTCCAAGGTGATGTCAATTAAGTGACACTGTATTGCATTTGCGATTCAATATGGATCCGGCATAGCAAAAAGACAGCTTATCTTAAAAAATCACAGTTCATGGAGAAAGAAAAAACAAGATAAAGTAGTGGTTATAAGGGCAAAAAACCTAATTCTGTCGATGGTGATATACAACTCCTGACAATGATCTAAGCCTAAGTTCCTTTTTCGACCTAAATATATTGGATAATTTTCATATACACTCAATAAGTTGTGTGAGAAGCAATCGGTTTGTTATTATTTTATCACTCACCTCAAGTTTATGCCTGAAGAATCTAAGACCTTGGCATAAAACTTTCAGACATGTCTGAAATAAAATAACTTAAAGATCATTCACAAATATAAATAAAATGATATGTTTTACTTGCCAGTTTTTAATAAATACCGTGATACACCATTTATAGGCAGCTTACTTGTAATCGTTTTCATTTTCATATTGTATCAATGTTACCTGAAATAAATGCTGACATATGAGGAAACATTTCAATTAATATTTTACCTGATAAATAACAGTAGTTTTCTTTTAGCAATATCATTAATAATTTACAGTTACGCAATTTGTTTGTAAGCTCCGCAAAAAATAATTTGCATTTGGCAATCTTTCCAAACTGAGTAAAACATATCAAGCAAAATCCAGGTGTTTCTTTTTGAGTTATCAAGGTTAGAAGTTATCAAGGTTAGAAGTTATCAAGGCTAGACGTTACTGTAGACTGTAATCTCTCTATATTGCTTGACAACTTATGAAGCCTTATCCATTTAAGCGCTTCTTTGTCTTACACTTTAAGCTTGTAGATAATATGAAATTCGAGGTAGATAGGCTTGTGTTCCTGTGCTTAAATGAGAATAACCACAGCTTTATATGTGTAAATCCACTATTGCTCCATAATTCCGAACATCGTCTTTCTATACATAAGCCAGAAGCTACTAGTGAAATCATTGATATTGTTTATACTAATTTTTATATAAGTTTCCTACTTTTGTTTGTCATCATCGCATGAATTTTGGTTGACCACGCAAATCTAAACATGTTTCTTTCTTGAAAGTTACCAGAAATTTTAGGATTAAAAAAGGGTTTATAGGAACTAAGCTGTTTTCTCTTACCTCCACAACTAGAACCGATAGAATTGTAATACTGGATTTATGCAACGCATGCGCAATGATCTCATCCAGACTATGTTCCTTATGCTCACTTGAATGATGCGCATCAACATTAACACCACTCTCGAGTTCATTCTCATCCTCTTCTTGCCTGATATGATATTGATGATGTGCTGACTTGCCTATCATAAGCTGAATATTGCTTGTCTTATTTTCTTGAAAGTTTCTCGGATTTTCTCTATCCATACTACTATTATACTGACTTCTGCTTTGTGAGCTCGAATTGGTCGACATCCCATATCCGTCGTTTTCTCCAGAGGTCCTAATACCGGCCAGACGGTTCTGATCAGCAGTTTCCGTGACACTTCGCTTTCTCCGCTTTCTAGTATCACTGCTGTACATAGAACCATCCAAATCGTCCATATGTAATTGTGGTACCCAGCTGCAGTTTCCAGTTGCAATTTTCTCAAAGAAGTGGTCCATCTCCTTTATCGAAAACTGACTCAACTCGGTAGGATATTGATGTTTCATGGTCACAACAAACTTAGTAAAGGATTCATCTGAAGTTTCAATCAATTCTGGAATGTGGGTGTGTAAAAAGAGTATAATTATAATCCAATGATTTATTTTGCTTAACCTTTTCATTTAAATAGCAAACGATTACTGCAAACCTACTTTGATTAACCATTTCATTTAAATAGCAAACGATTACTGCAAACCTACTTTGATTATTGATTAATCTTTTCATTTAAATAGCAAACGATTACTGCAAACCTACTTTGATTAACCTTTTCATTTAAATAGCAAACGATTACTGCAAATCTACTTTGATTATTGATTAACCTTTTCATTTAAATAGCAAACGATTACTGCAAACCTACTTTGATTAACCTTTTCATTTAAAAAGCAAACGATTACTGCAAACCTACTTTGATTCGTGGCAGCTTACCTTTATTGTCGCACTATCAAACTATTTCACTACTATTAAATATTGCGTGTCGCACTATCAAACTATTTCACTGCTGTTAAATTTTGCGTATCAGTTATTTCATTGCTATTAAATTTTGTGTATCAGTTATTTCTTGTACTTTCGAAATTTTAATAAGAAAATTGTCAGTTATTTATTTTCGCGGATAGATTCCCCTTGGATATTCCGTCAAAATTGATAAAATAGAGTTTTACAGGATGACATTTGATGGAATTTAAATTTCTATTAAAACAGACGTATCTTTAATTTGATTGGTTATACTCTGTAGATTTTGTGTATTGCCAATGTTTACTTCAATTAAATGAGACCTGCTCTAGATTTTGTGTATCGCATATTTACTGTGTTTAATCAAGACCTGATGGATGAGAAGTAAAGCTAGTTAGATTTCTCAGATGCTTACGTTAAATAAAAGGAGTCAGCTAACAGGTTTGATTTGTGATATAGAATACAAAGGGAAGAAAATATTTGCTAAGAATGAAAAATTAAATTGAAGAAAAGAAGAACATCTCTCTGTTTTGATAAGATAAATTACATGAAGTTCAACGGTTTAAAATAATTAAATACAAAAACGATTACAAAAAAGTTACAATGCAGGTTTTCAATAATAATAATAATAATAATAATAATAATAATAATAATAATAATAATAATAATAATAATAATAATAGATTTATGGCCACCAGGGCCGACCCACGGGTTTTGTGGACCCTAGGCGAACTATGCAAAAAAGTTGACTTCGTCTAATTTGGCGCCCCTTACGGTCTAATTTGGCGCCTCTTAAAGCCTAGTTCGCCTATATGGTCGGGCTAGCCCTGATGGCCACAGGAGACGGCCATGCCTAAAGATAACAAGAGACCAGCCTAAAATAACATCTTAAGGACAGTGAAACAAGAAACAATACGGTCTACTCTCGTTTGACCACGTTCGTTTGCAGTCATTTTGTTGTAATAATGAATCTATCGTGATACAGGTCATATATTTTATAGAGAGGAGCTATCTTCCTTGTCATATTATTGATAAATCGGCGTGTATAAATGAGAAGAATGGGCTAAAATTTAAAACATGCCTTTTACATAGTGTGTGTCCCGGATGAGCTCTCCTAGAACGAGAATGCATACCTTTTACATAGTGTGTGTCCCGGATGAGCTCTCCTAGAACGAGAATGCATACCTTTTACATAGTGTGTGTCCCGGATGAGCTCTGCTAGAACGAGAATGCATACCTTTTACATAGTGTATGTCCAGGATGAGTTCTCTTAGAACGAGAATGCATGCCTTTTACATAGTGTATGTCCAGGATGAGCTCTCCTAGGACGAGAATGCATACCTTTTACATAGTGTATGTCCAGGATGAGCTCTCCTAGGACGAGAATGCATGCCTTTTACATAGTGTATGTCCAGGATGAGTTCTCCTAGAACGAGAATGCATGCCTTTTACATAGTGTATGTCCAGGATGAGTTCTCCTAGAACGAGAATGCATGCCTTTTACATAGTGTATGTCCAGGATGACTTTTCCTAGGACGAGAATGCATGCCTTTTACATAGTGTATGTCAAGGATGACCTTTCCTAGGACGAGAATGCATGCTTTTTACATAGTGTATGTCAAGGATGACTTTTCCTAGGACGAGAATGCATGCCTTTTACATAGTGTATGTCAATGATGACTTTTCCTAGGACGAGAATACATACCTTTTACATAGCGTATGTCCATGATGAGTTCTGTTAGAACGAGAATGCATACCTTTTACATAGTGTACGTCCAGGATGACTTTTCCTAGAAGGAGAATACATACCTTTTACATAGTGTATGTCCAGGATGAACTCTCCTAGAACGAGAATACATACCTTTGCATAGTGTATGCCCAGGATGAGCTCCCTTAGAACGAAAATACATACCTTTTACATAGTGTATGTCCAGGATGAGCTCTCCTAGGACGAGAATACAATCTATCATATTTAGCAGCACAACTATCAACAGCACAGGTTTTGTATGCAGCAAATGTGCACCCTTATGTCTGATCCTGAAATGTATTTATTTATAAGCAGTCTGAATAATAATAATAATAATAATAATAATAATAATAATAATAATAATGTTATTATTGCTGTTGTTGTTGTTATTTTTATTATTATTATTATTATTATTATTATTATTATTATTATTACAGAACTTCAAACAATTCTGTGTCCGGGTAAAAATGCAGAAGCGCACTACTCTGTGACGCAGTAGTACTGAAATTTGACTAGGTATGGCTTTACTGCATTAACTCTATGTCATATTACGTATAATCTCAGAATTACTATTCAAGTACAGTTGGATGGCACAATCATAGGTCAGTTGGAAGAGTCAATATTGTACTTTTATGCATGTGTAAATTGAACAATGTTTCACATTCAGACTGGTTATCTTTAACTATTTATTTTTAAATGCAAGTGATAGTAACGTGGAAACGAATGCAAATTGGTTTTGTGTAAGACCATGCGCTTCACCTTGCACCTCAAGGACGAACGAGCTATGCGCTCACCTAAGTCTCAACGTTATAGCTGGACTAATCAATCATAATTAATATTTTATTTTTAGGTTGGGTTAACAGATAACACTTGCAGTAATACATTCAGCAAATATAAATAAATCACATAACATTGACACAGTACGAACATAAAAATAGTTAAAATACAAACAAACGTAACAATACATGATCCACCAAGGATGACCCATACATTTTTTTAAAAAACTTATTTCCAGTTTGGTCCTGAGGACTAAGGACTATGGGTCCTGATACATTTTACAAAGTAAAATTATATATTCGACTAACCTTAGAAATTACTATTAAGTATTAAAAAGTTATCTCAGATTTTTAAAATTATCACTAAAAACCAATTCAAATTAGTAAAATATCATTGCACTCTGATCTTTAAATCTGCTTTGACCCTTATTTTTGCGTGCGGTTGAATGCTATATTTAGGCCTCTCTCATTTTTAATTGGGTAATTTTGAATTTAATACTTTCTCTCTCTCTCTCTCTCTCTCTCTCTCTCTCTCTCTCTCTCTCTCTCTCTCTCTCTCTCTCTCAAATTAATCATTCATTATTATGTCTTCTTTCTTAGGTTTTTGAGCAGATGCGTACTGACAGCATCACACAAAAATAAATACTGCACGCTTTTCTCGTTAACCCTTTCACCTCATTAAGAGATATTAGAACCAACTGATATGAATATTAATAAAACACGCCAACAACATAGCATGTTTGTTAACTTATTGAATCTTTCGTTAACCTTTGACCTTGCCAATAATTTGTTGTTGAAAAGTAGAAAGATTATTATTTATATAGAAGACAATTTTGTATTGCAATAAACCAAGCACCTGAGCATACATACAATATTAACTTAGTTACTCTGATAACTGGAAATTATAAATGATGTTACTTTACAATATTCAGAATAAAGCCATTCCTTCTTTAAAAAATGAAAATACGAAACATTTCAACTGCAAAATACGCATCGCCAAAATAATCTCACAGAGAGAGAGAGAGAGAGAGAGAGAGAGAGAGAGAGAGAGAGAGAGAGAGAGAGAGAGAGAGAGAGAGAGAGATTGTCATTATTGTATCTTGTGCGATAGTATTGCAAAAATTATTACAATTGTCAATGTATTATATTGATTATTTAATATAATATACCAATTTAGGCAAAAAACTGGTCACGCATGTTTCTCATTAAACATATTTGGTTTTCTCCAGAAATACCCATATACAGATAAGCGGATTACTGTATAGTCCATTCCCATGTTATACAGATAAGCGGATTACTGTATAGTCCATTCCCATGTTATACAGATGAGCGGATTACTGTATAGTCCATTCCCATGTTATACAGATAAGCGGATTACTGTATAGTCCATTCCCATGTTATACAGATAAGCGGATTACTGTATAGTCCATTCCCATATTATACAGATAAGCGGATTACTGTATAGTCCATTCCCATATTATACAGATAAGCGGATTACTGTATAGTCCATTCCCATGTTATACAGGTAAGCGGATCACTGTACCGTGTATTTCCATGTTATGTAGATAAGCGGATCTGTACAGTGCATTCCCTTGTTAGAGAGATAAGTGGATGACTGTATAGTGTATTTCCATGTCATACAGATAAGCGGATGGCTGTACAGTGTAATCCCATGTTATACAGATAAGTGGGTGACTGTATAGTGCATTCTCATGTTATACAAATAAACGGATGGCTGTATAGTGTATTCCCATGTTATACAGATGAGCGGATATTGCATGAATCGGGCGAAATGTGGCGTGATTAAATAGTTGTACTGATTTTATCAAATTTCAACTTAAGGTTTAGAATGTTGAACGACTGTTATATAATAGAGATTTGATATAACAGACTGGACAGAAACATATAAGGATATTGACACTTTTTAGACTGAAACCTTCCTGGAACTTCCAGGGACTCACGCCTTATATCATCGTCCTCATTTACTTGTAAGCTGGATGTGTGCTGTCTGCTGGTGGCTTGATCCCGTCTTCTAGCAACAAGCGATAAAAAATAGTCTAAGGTTATATTTAGCTGCAATCTGCCTCGACCTTGATTGAGGTTTGATGTTTAGTTGTCAATTTCTATCCTTTCGCCTTCATATGTGTAGTTGTCAATTTCTATCCTTTCGCCTTCATATGTGTAGTTGTCAATTTCTATCCTTTCGCCTTCATATGTGTAGCTGAAGTTCAATAGTTCGATTATAAAACCGTGTCAATCCTGCTGGAGCTGGGTTGGTCGCGCGTGGTCGAATGACCGACATGAGACTTTAATCCGAAACTCACTCTGGAGCTGGGCTAGTTGTACAGACAGTCATATTGAGAGGAGCTTGGTTCCGCAAAAAGCATATGCACAGTCAGTTAATATCTGCAAGGGAGCATCTACCTATATGTCCACATTCTCTCTTTCTTCCCCCCCCCCCCCTCTCTCTCTCTCTCTCTGTGACAGGCGGACTGACGGACTGGCAAAGGTTTCCAAAATATCGCTATAGCCTTATCAGGAAATGATCAATAATCACGTAAATACCATACTAACTTTTCCCTCTCTTCAGAAAATTCTTCGATCATTAGAGGACAGTATCAGATTCTAATAAAAATTGCTCCTTATCTCAAACGTTTGGCATGAATGTTTTGCGACAAAAACAAGAGTTGTCTTGTCTATAGAAGGTTACTAACATCTAGATGGGGGTGTAAATGTATACATATGAAAGGCGAAAGTATTGATCTTTGAGTTACGATCAATTATTACTTTTTTATACTGTTGTATATAATTGACTTAGAAACAATTCCATTTTGGTTCATGGAGTATTTTTGCAAGTCATTTAAGTCTTCTGGGCCCTAGAGCGTTTGTGTCCTAACAAAGCCAAAACAATTTCGACACCAACTTAGGAGTTGCGCCACTGGACTTTGAGCGCAGGGTTGCAATAGTCAGTCTTTTCGTCAAAGCGTGTGAGCATCTTTCATTTAATGAGCAAACGTCATAGCGGGTACATACGTCTCAAAAGCATAGCAAACAGCGTGCGACGTAAAATCAGAACATCCGTTGTTCGAGGACTCATGCAAACATGGCATTGCATAGTGGGATTGTTTTCTCGCTAAGGATTACTATGTGATGACTGAACATGACGGTAGGCTATTGAGCCTATCACGCTTGAAACAATTGAAAAACTAATTTAAAAAATACATGATGCTTTTTTTATTTTCCCAATAAATTACCAATAAGAATAATTTTGCAAAGACGCTGAAGAACCACTGTGTGATTTTTTGCTGTCTGGTCATGCAAATATTTTGTCCATTTGACCTTATTGAAAACGAATATAAGCTGAAAATAAAGAGTATACGGCCTTTATCCGCTAGGATTAAAATGAACAGAGCGACGAGTCAATGTACATTATCCAGTAACATTTGCTATGACATCTGAATGGATTATAGGTGTTGTTGAGTTGTGTCTGGAACAATCAGACAAGGTCAAAATCTGTTTGACGATGTTGTTTCGTTTGTTTTGTTGCAATTTAGTTTAGTCAAGTGCCTCGTACAACAAAACAGTACAGGCTTGATTTAGTCAAGTGCCTCGTGCAACAAAACAGTACAGGCTTGATTTAGTCAAGTGCCTCGTGCAACAAAACAGTACAGGCTTGATTTAGTCAAGTGCCTCGTACAACAAAACAGTACAGGCTTGATTTAGTCAAGTGCCTCGTGCAACAAAACAGTACAGGCTTGATTTAGTCAAGTGCCTCGTACAACAAAACAGTACAGGCTTGATTTAGTCAAGTGCCTCGTACAACAAAACAGTACAGGCTTGATTTAGTCAAGTGCCTCGTGCAACAAAACAGTACAGGCTTGATTTAGTCAAGTGCCTCGTACAACAAAACAGTACAGGGTTGATTTAGTCAAGTGCCTCGTGCAACAAAACAGTGCAGGCTTGATTTAGTCAAGTGCCTCGTGCAACAAAACAGTGCAGGCTTGATTTAGTCAAGTGCCTCGTGCAACAAAACAGTACAGGCTTGATTTAGTCAAGTGCCTCGTACAAGAAAACAGCACAGGCTTGATCTTTACTGCATATATGAGGCTAAGGTAATAAGCATTTTTCAGACAGCTGAGTAATTATTTCTTTATAATTGTTTCAAGGACTAAAAAAAAGAAAGAAAAAAAAATTGTGTACATACCCCTGCTTTAAAAAAAATAAAAAAATAATATGCTACTGTAAGATAGCGATATGATTCAATACGTCTGGTACTTGATTATGGGTACAATTGTTGAACTATCCTGGTTACTGTTCCCGTTGAAATTTTCTATACAAGTTAATGTCCAAATGCTCTTGGAAACAATGGGGGCACAAATAATGGAGGTACTACCTGCTAAGGTTATAGGTGCTTTTGATTCCCTTTAAGATATCACCTCGATATTTTCAAATTCATACAATTTTTGCTTGAAAACGGAAATAGTCATTTATTGTGTGTGTGTGGGGGGGGGGCGGATGAGGGGAGTAGGGGTAGGAATCTGAAGAAAAACGAGAACTTTCCGTGATTTAATTAGTTCCGAGAGTATCGTTTTTTTGCGTTTTTGCATCCAAAAAAAACATCACCCCCCCCCCCAAAAAAAAAAAAAAAAAATGTCGGTATACAAAGATAACATTATGCCACTAAGGGGTGCGTGATCTTTTTTTCTGCATAGCTATGTCTCTTTTCGTTGGGTTTAGGTTCATAAATTACAACCAATCCGCGAAAATTATTACTTTGCAAATGAAAGTGCATATATTGGTACTCCACCTGGCTATCTTGGAATTGGGAAGAGCTATACTATCCTCCCTCAACTCTCTCTCTAGCTTTCTCTCGGTCTCTTTCAGTACAGTGGGGGCATGGGATCTGGCAAGCAACAACGAGTCCGCTACAAGTTGCTGTAAAAAAAAGACAGTATTCATTAAGCTGAGGATTTTATAAAGTAACCTTCTATTGTGCGGCAGCTCTTCTGAATATGATAACACGATGGCATACGTGTACTACAGACTTTTTGGTTCCCTGTTGCTAAAACAGAGAACCGGCATAGAAATCCAGTAGCATACTCACTCCATCTACCGACATATAAGAGTGATGGGTCAGTTACATTAGCAAATAATTATTTTGAATGTAGAATGACTAATTCACATTTAACAATTACATTACAATTTTTCAAAAATAAAAACACTTTCACGAGATAAACATGGTAACGGAAGTATTACAAGTTAAATGGCCGATGAGGGAAATAGAGAATTTTGCAATCTTAACTTCTGTAGTCCGGTGGTCATTTAAAAACTGCTGTAGTCCGGTTGTCATTTAAAACTGCTAGCCACAATTATATTTATAGTACTTAAAGTATAGAGACAACATCGTATTAGATTCAGGGTGATTTTATAAAAAATTTAGCCCATACGTTAGACCTTTTTTTTTAGCCAGCGCACACTGACTAAGTTTATGAATCGAGTGGAATAATATTATATGCCACGAGCTGCTTGCAGTTGGTGGTATGTTGTGTTATTCAATGAGTTTAATCAATTTCTTATCAAATAAATATGAGTTTAAGATTCTGTTTATCAGATAAGATAACGACTTAGCATTACCCTGTGACAGTACTCTGTAGGGTAATTCCCTATGACAGTACTCTGTAGAGTAATTCCCTATTACAGTGCTCTGTAGAGTAATTCCCTATGACAGTACTCTGTAGAGTAATTCCCTATGACAGTGCTCTGTAGAGTAATTCCCTATGACAGTGCTCTGTAGAGTAATTCCCTATGACAGTGCTCTGTAGAGTAATACCCTATGACACTGCTCTGTACAGTAACACCCTATGACAGTGCTCTGTAGAGTAATACCCTATGACAGTGCTCTGTATAGTAATACCCTATGACAGTGCTCTGTGGAGTAATTACAGGCAAACATTATGTGTTAAATCACACTTTTGCTAGGAAACCAAATGGTAAAAATAGTATTTACACTAAAGTACATGATACCATACAGTAAATAAAACACACACAGTGCTGATAAAAAAATCCTGAAAATTGTATATCGCGATTGTGATAATTTTACAAACTTTATGAATACGAAATTCAGTATATGAAAAAGTTTTGTAGTATTTGTGTGTGCCCATAAGAGCAGCCATTTTCGATCAATTCATACAGTGAATGATCCAAGAACAGGGCTCACTTCATGCAGTGACCAGAAAAGTGACTCGCTTTATTGTAAAAAGTGTTCATTCTCTTTCACCAAGGAGATATCCATTCTTACAATCTTGTTTGTTCCGTACGAAAAGTAAAGACAATGAAAACATCTACCGAAAATAAAACAGGCATTTACTCAAAACAGCAAAAAACAGTAATCCATGAGAGAAATGCCATAAGCGGAAGCTTAAAGTGTTAAAAGACGGAAATTTAGTGGACTAGCTTACTGTAAGGAAAATACTTAAGTACTTAAGTCTCTTACGATGCGAGAATCTCCCTCCCCTCAAATGTTCAAAAGACTCAAATGTTAAAATGCAAAACAGGATTCACCTCAGTGGTCCGTATTTAGTTCTCTACTTTTGAATATTGTTTGTAAAAAATGGGAAAAATCTCATGGAGAGACTGCAACCAGTCAAGTTTTTTAAGCCTAACACACCCAGTCGCTGAAAATGCTAGATACTCCCAGCTAAGACAGTGCATTAAAAGTTTCACAATCAAAACATAACAACCACGCTAAATCATTGGTTTCATTTACGTCCAAGGATTGAATTTAATCGAAATTATGTGTACAGCATCATAACAAATGGGGAGTCTTGATATAGTGCATTTGGACTTAAACTTTTGCCCCGTCTGTCACGGGTGGCAGTTGTCGACCAAGTATAGCAGAATAATAGCTTTCAATTAATCGCTGATCAACCCAGTTGCAAGTTACGCGTGAAGAGTTAAGTAATTTCATTTTGGATGGTAGTGTTTATGTGGTTGGATGGTAGTCTTTATGTTGTTGGATGGTAGTCTTTATGTGGTTGGATGGTAGTCTTTATGTTGTTGGATGGTAGTCTTTATGTTGTTGGATGGTAGTCTTTATGTTGTTGGATGGTAGTCTTTATGTGGTTGGATGGTAGTCTTTATGTTGTTGGATGGTAGTCTTTATGTTGTTGGATGGTAGTCTTTATGTTGTTGGATGGTAGTCTTTATGTTGTTGGATGTGGATGGTAGTCTTTATGTTGTTGAATGGTAGTCTTTATGTTGTTGGATGGTAGTCTTTATGTGGTTGGATGGTAGTCTTTATGTTGTTGGATGGTAGTCTTTATGTTGTTGGATGGTAGTCTTTATGTTGTTGGATGGTAGTCTTTATGTGGTTGGATGGTAGTCTTTATGTTGTTGGATGATAGTCTTTATGTTGTTGGACAAGAGTTTCTTCAACCGATTGAGTCAACTATATAGTTTTCAAAGCATAACGTATGGAATTTCAAAATCAAACTCGATGACGCCATGTGATATTTCAGCAATATTTAATTATGAAGAGAGCAATGTTATTGGGGATGGACTGCCCGAGGGACAGGGTTTGGACCAGTTGGTTGATTTGGCTTGAGCCGAAAGTCCAGGGCCTGACCCGAGGGCAGTCCATTTCCAGTGATATTTCCCTCTTCATTAGTAACTATCTCTTTGCTTTTGTGTTTTCTTTTGCAGTCAACAAACGTTTCCTTCATTCACTATGTTTGTCCCGCTATGCAACTTGCTTGACGTGACGTCATCTGCTGATATGGACCGATCATAAAATTATTTCATTCATTCGATGTCCTGCAACGCGTCGTGCATAACGTGACGTCATCTGCTGATATTGGCCGTTAAAAGGTCCAGATCTGTAATGGATCCGTTACTATCATAAAATTTGACTAATAGATGTACTGTAGAATAGTTTTAAAATATCATGTGATCAATTTTCAACCAGAAGGACGAAGTTTCACATTTGTGATATGCAACAAATAACTTTTATAATAGGAATATTGCTTGATATACTATTTTTGTCGCAGGACGTAATCATTCAGAACATCCTCATTTCTTTCCTATGCGAGCCGAATAACTTTGACTTTCTAAAAGAGACTCGGAGGAATTCGTAGTGATGCTTCCCAAAATTGGTAAGGTTTGGCGGACGAACACCCGGCTAGATGTGCGAAGAAATGATTCTCATGAACAATTTTCAACAATCAATGAAATACCTGCACTTTTAATGTTTAATGTTATTCCTGCAACTATTAAAAAAAAAAAAAAAAAAGGAAAAATTCATTCGACTTCAATAATCTGATACTATGCTTACGTTGATGTTAGTGATGACACCTATTTTAGTCAATGTGATCATCTAGATATTATGACGTAATAGCTAGCACGTGCTTGACGGCAGTTCAAAATGGCCATTAATTACATCCGAGATATTTTTTTTTTCTTTTCTCGCATGCGTTGGAAAAGGCCGAGGACGCTCCTATTGAGGTCGTAATATCTACGATGTTGCTTTGACCGGTTCATAAAATCATTGTTGTGTTTGGTATTAAATATTATTTTGTAAAATCATTGACGTGTTTAGTAAAATCATCAACGTGTTTAGTAAAATCATCAACGTGTTTAGTAAAATCATCGACGTGTTTAGTAAAATCATCGACGTGTTTAGTAAAATCAACGATGTGTTTGGCATTAAGTATTATTTCATAAAATCATTCAGTTTAAACTTATGGGACTTTTATGTAAAATTCGTATTTCAGTCAAATTCGCATCACAGTCCATGGACTTATGGAATTTGTCAAAATTGCAGTTCTAATTTAGATGAAGACGAATATAATTTTATTTTAAAATTCGAAAAGTTAGAATTGAGAGAACAATACAATAAATCCAACTATTGGAAAAAAGCATATAGAATTGAGAGAACAATACAATAAATCCTACTATTGGAAAAAAGTTAAGTATATAGAATTGAGAGAACAATACAATAAATCCAACTATTGGAAAAAAGTAGGGTATATAGAATTGAGAGAACAATACAATAAATCCTACTATTGGAAAAAAGTAAAGTATATAGAATTGAGAGAACAATACAATAAATCCTACTATTGGAAAAAAGTAAAGTATATAGAATTGAGAGAACAATACAATAAATCCTACTATTGGAAAAAAGTAAAGTATATAGAATTGAGAGAACAATACAATAAATCCAACTATTGGAAAAAAGTATATAGAATTGAGAAAACAATACAATAAATCCTACTATTGGAAAAAAGTATATAGAATTGAGAGAACAATACAATAAATCCTACTATTGGAAAAAAGTAAAGTATATAGAATTGAGAGAACAATACAATAAATCCTACTATTGGAAAAAAGTAAAGTATATAGAATTGAGAGAACAATACAATAAATCCAACTATTGGAAAAAGTAAAGTATATAGAATTGAGAGAACAATACAATAAATCCAACTATTAGAAAAAGTAAAGTATATAGAATTGAGAGAACAATACAATAAATCCAACTATTAGAAAAAGTAAAGTATATAGAATTGAGAGAACAATACAATAAATCCAACTATTAGAAAAAGTAAAGTATATAGAATTGAGAGAACAATACAATAAATCCAACTATTGGAAAAAAGTAAAGTATATAGAATTGAGAGAACAATACAATAAATCCAACTATTGAAAAAAGTAAAGTATATAGAATTGAGAGAACAATACAATAAATCCAACTATTGAAAAAAGTTAAGTATATAGAATTGAGAGAACAATACAATAAATCCAACTATTGAAAAAAGTAAAGTATATAGAATTGAAAGAACAATACAATAAATCCAACTATTGGAAAAAAGTAAAGTGTATAGAATTGAGAGAACAATACAATAAATCCAACTATTGGAAAAAAGTAAAGTATATAGAATTGAGAGAACAATACAATAAATCCTACTATTGGAAAAAGTAAAGTGCTTATAACTTTTTAAATTGTTGAAGATTGAAAATATTAAGCAGTTGGACAGTCTAGGAAGGTATCTATATTATTCCTTTCAATTAAGAATATGAATGGAACTTGGCCATCCCAACCATATATATATATATATTACTATTTTGTTTCGCTATTCAAACATTCACATATATTTTCGTAAACAGCTACATTATCCATAGACACATCTCCTAATGTATACATATACTTGTTGTCGCTTGCATGCGCTTTTCTTGTATTTCTCATTCTGTATTGTTGCATAAGTTGTAAAATTCTTGTATTTCTCATTCTGTATTGTTGCATAAGTTGTAAAATTCTTGTATTTCTCAATCGGTATTGTTGCATAAGTTGTAAAATTCTTGTATTTCTCATTCTGTATTGTTGCATAAGTTGTAAAATTCTTGTATTTCTCATTCTGTATTGTTGCATAAGTTGTAAAATTCTTGTATTTCTCAATCGGTATTGTTGCATAAGTTGTAAAATTCTTGTATTTCTCATTCTGTATTGTTGCATAAATTGTAAAACTTGTGACAATAAAAGTGCTACTTTTTGTGTGTAAATCTGAATTTAATCTGCAAATACATCAGTGGTTATTGCCTCTGGCTGTTACGCTAAATGCACTCAAGAAACTAATGACATAGATTCATTAAACGTCGCTAAGCAACCTCGAGATTTGCTGTGAAAGATTAAAATTAAACCACAGGTCCTGATTCATGTAGGAATTTTTTTTTAAAGCCGACTTTAATGTATGATTTGTTGTTGAAATGTTGCTCCAATGGTTTTATAATTAGGTGCAGCTAAGACCCACTGAGTCATGGTGTGGGAGGACAGTTCTATCCTTGATAAATGAAATCTTCCCTACCAGGTGTTTCGTATGCATGACAGATATTGAGATATTATCAAAAGAATTACCTAAGGGATTTGTGTTAAATACCAGATAAGTGTGGCTTAATATTTAAAAACATCTTCACGCAGCTATATGGGAAAATGCATTGATTCTAGACGGATAATTTTTATACCCTATCGAAGAGGGGACGGTTCTTAAGGTTATTTTGAAATGCAAAAGAAAAGAAATTGCACAGTATATATACTTTATCTTTTATACTTTAGCAGTCATTCGTCGATACAAATTTAATTGTATATGTACAACGCATAGATTTGACTTACAAAAAAGATGGAGGGAATCGAAAAATTAATTCTATTTCAAAGAATTCTTTAAAATCTATTACTGTATTTCGAAGAAAAAAAAAACTTCTTTCATTCTAATAATGTACGAAGTTGCGTTTAAATAATAAACATTTCAAAATAGAGTCATGCATATGATTTCCACTACAACATCATAACAATACATGTCAGTGTTCAACTTTATGTGAATGCGTATAACATCAGGAACCCTGAGGATAAATGTCTAGTGTATTAATGCTGTCATCACGATATGACTGTGTTTAATGTATTACATACATACATAGATACATAGATACACACATACATACATAGATACATACATAGATACATACATAGATACATACATACATACATACATACATACATACATACATACATACATACATACATACATACATACATACATACATACATACATACATATACTAAAAGTAATCAAGGTGTCGATATATGGATATTTACACAGTTTATCAGGGTTCATACAGATTTCAGCAACCAAAATGTCCTCACTTTTCACTGAGGAAAGGCAAATTTTCCCTGACCGCACATTTCATGTTAAACACACACACACACACACACACACACACACACACACACACAGACACACATTCCACTGTAAACATATAAAACAAAGGAATTAACCATATTTTGCCAACGATAAGCCCACGCTTCATGATAAGACAACCAACACTTTAACAAGTTTAACCCAATTTTTTTATGTTAGGTAAACAATGTCCTATGATAAACCTGTCCTGTAGATCAGTAAATATAGTATGCACGGTACCTTTACAGCAAAATCTGGCGTGGAAACACTTAGTTAAAAGAAATATACAGATATTTTATATAAACTCATTGAGACCAAGACTGTTGTAAGATGCATCTGTATCCAGGTTTTCATGATCGATACTAAATATTTATTTGGCTCCTTCTATAAACTGGGAAGCTAACAGAACATTTCCCAACTGTTTGCAAAACTGTAGAGTTGAAGCTAACGTTATTTCAGGACATTTTAGTAATATAGACAAAAGCTTGTGCTACCGATGTGCTAACTCTACTACATATGTTGTAAAACATTTTATATCTGACTGTATTTTTTTAAAAAATCGTGATCAATAGAAGTTTAGGAGTGATGTTGTTGTCAAGTTTGGGGTTGATGTGTACGTGTATCTTGAGTCGCTGTCATCTACTGATTTTGTGTATATTTTTCTAGGAATGGTTTCCCCTGAGTTATTAGACCTGTCCAAAATTTACCAAATTATTTATTTTTAATTTATATGCATCAAGATAGTAACATATGCATGGTAGAAATATATATATATATATATATGTACAGAATGAAGGACAACAATGTGCATATTGCAGATCATATACTGAAAGATAATGAATAATGATGCCGTTCGTTCATAATGCATATTCATTTGTGACGTTAATAGGGTGTACAATGTTACTTAACATTTTAGTTCCTTTCTCTATGTCATCCACTTCTTTATCTACTCTTTTGTACCACATCATATGATCGATTATATCTACCGGTACTCTTTGTGTTCAAAGGAGGAAATTAAGATATCAGTCAATCCAGTGGCGGCGCGAAGGTTCGAGGTGCCCGGGGGCAATGTTCTTTAGTGGCGCCCCTTCTTTGTCACAGAGAACAGTTTTTATGTCAGTTTCCAACCTCACAACCGGCCCCCCGGTTACAATTGAGGAAAAAAAGCTCCCGACGGCGCCTCTCCCATCTCGCCCGCCCCCCTTCCCTTCCCCTCGCGCCGCCACTGGGTCAATCAACCTGGGCGTATCATGGTAGAAACATTGTCAATAAAGTTGGCCTCCACTTCCTCTACAGCCAACACCATACTACCATTTATTATACATTTGTATTCAATAAATGCAAGAATTGTAAGGGGAAGAAAGAAAAAAAACCCCCACAAAAACAAACCCTTATGTAAAATGTGTACCGTATATACTAGCGTATAAACCGTTACCAACTGCAAACTGTATAGACCCAGATCTGCAGTCGATGATCTGTGTACATCATTAAAGCTTGACGCTATAAACAGATATATACATATATGTCTGCCATACGCTGTAGATTGTACGATGATGTATAACATTATGAAGTTATGGAAAATGTCTCACTTTAATGAGGATACAAAAACGGCTGCACATATTTCACTGATAATGGGGTCATTAACCTTGCTCACTAGTTCGTTCCAGTTCAGAGATCATCCAGGGAAACACGAGCCTCGAAAATTGACATAATCACACACGACCTGAGTGTAGGAACTCTGGCTACATTTGTACACAGAATACAGTTCCATTTTTTTTTTTTTTTTTTAAGGAGAAAGAGCCACAATCGCTTAGTGGTTAGCGTGCCGGAATCGCGACCAAAAGGATGCCGGTTCGGATTCTGCCATCGGGTCACCCCGGGGTCGGCTACGAGAACTTAATATATAATCAGAGACCAGATAGAGCCGAAACCCCAAAGAAGCATAACTGCTGTCGGTAGGCAATCAATATTGTTACAGGTAATTGCAAAATACGGGAAACAAGTATTAAAGGAAAAAAAACATTACGTAGCACATGCGGCCACATTATGAGTACGAAATTTTATTTTTCTACAATGAGAGCGCTGATAGCCTATTGGTTGAGTGATCTGAATTCGACAGTTGTGGGCTCAAGACCCGACCAAGATTATATCTTTTCTCACAAGCCCTATTGAAAAATAGAGTTTATAGATCAAAAAGAAGAACCGTTGTTTTCCGTAGACCTGCATAATCGCTAGGGGGAGGGGGGGGGAGGGGAAATACTTTAAACCATTTGAGTAATGTATGTCAAACAAAGGAAAGTTAAGAGCATTCACTAAATCGATTGAAAATACAACAGTTATGCGATAATGTGGATTCTTATCATGTGGGAACAAAAATGGACTGGGCGTCATTTAATGCAAACCCCACCCCACCCCACTCGAAAAAAAACAAAAAAAAAAAACAAAAAACCAAAAAAAACCCAACAACAACAACAAAAACCACATTGTGGCCATATTTCCATGAAACACCTGAATTTTAATTCTTAAAATGTCTGCCTCCGTAAAATGTTAGGAAGGTATACTATACATGTAATGACAGACAGATGCATGCTTTAAGTAGACAAATTACAAATAGTGGCTTTGTATCTGTTGTTTAAACATTGCATTGATAATATATAGATATGTTTACATGCTGTTATGTACTACCGCAATTTATATAAGAATTTTCTTGCATTTCATAGAGTGAGCAGTTGTGATACAATTTGATACATATAGGTTATTGACTGAGTATCGAAAAATATTGGTCCCGAAGGCATGTGGCGAAGGATGCGTGAGGTTGCGAGGTCATTCTACGCCACATGAACGAGGGCCCAATATTTTTCAATACTCAGTCAATAACCTTTTATTACACATTTACAAACAAGCATATTATTCATTCTGTTATATTATAGGAATAACACAATTGAAACAAAAAATTACTGAAACATTTTATTGAACATTTTACATGTCGTTCATTTTATGAATGAAACCCTGAACACCGCGCAGTAATATACGCTACTTTACTACGTTGAGAGCGCGTGCGTACATGGGATGATTTTCAGTCCGCAGTCGACGAAACTAAGGTTGTTAAAGAGGATGGAATTTTGTGTAGCCAAAGAAAGACAACGACATATTGATATTAGGAAACATTGATGAATGCATCAGTGAAAATTGAAGATATAATTATGGAAAGATGAGCCAGAAAAATTTCGTGTAAGGCGATCGTTGTTTGACCCTTAGTGATGCTGTCATGGTGGCGGGTAAATTTGAAAGTGCAGTGCGTCATGATTGCTGCCAGGGTGTTGTGGCCCATCGGTTTTGGATAATACTTCAGAAAAGGATATAGATTCATTTAGAGTTGCTTGTGTTTCATTAAATTTCTAGTACAGGATAAAACAATGCTATTCAAAGTGGATAAAAAGTACTCTGTTTACGTGAAAGAGTTGTTGATTGATACATTGTATCAAAGGTCAAACTCACTCTCGCTGTCTCTTACTCTCTCATTCTCTGTCTCTGTCTCTGTCTCTGTCTCTCTCTCGTACTACGAGAATCAACTAGCGATCACTAGCCGTCCATTTTCAGTATTTTTTATAAATCATATTTATTTATTTTGTTTTCCTTTCAATTTAAGTCTTTGGCGGTATTTGCATTTTCTTTACTTAATTTGAATGATATATTTTTTTCTTTGGATGAGAACTAGATCTACTGATTCTCCAGCACTGGTGTCATGTAGAAAAGGTTACAGTCATTGTCGGCTTCTGGTGGCCATCAGATTTATGACGTGGTCAGCGTTAGACGTTCCGTAGCCATTTTTGTTTTTTACCGGTAGCTAGAAGTAGTTCATCGAATGCGGGAACGTATTTACCATATAAGGAAGCGATGACTACTTTTACTTAACTCCGGTCAATATCGCTGGGTATTGACCAGTAGCAACAACGTTAAACTAATGGGACTGTTTATACAGTATATAATAAGATAGCGTATGAACGGTATGACTATGGAAAAATGCATCCCTGGTAAGACACACTCATCCAGATGTGTTGAGTACTTTTCAAATGAATGCAAACTTATTTCAATTTATTGCACAATGTTCAGCTTTACCATCATGACGTCACGCTATAAATTGTATGCCGCAGTGTGACATAACGCTTAACTATACCACACAGAAACGTCATTTAATAATTTAAAGTCATTAACGTTATTTGGAAAGATATTTTTTGTATTACAAACTCATGTTTATTTTATATAAATCTTTTTAAACTCGTTGACAAATACAGTATACTACTCGATGCAAGCATATTGTGGTATATAAATATTATTCAACTGTTTCATTAACTTTAAAAAAAAAAAAAAAAAAAAAAAAAAAAAAAAACCCACTCGCGTATGATCCTCGACGACCTATTATTTGATACAATATTTCCAAAGGCTTTGTTTAAATGTCTCTCACAATGATTTCATCATCACATCTTTTTCGGGTTGACACCTCGCTGTAGGTTCGTGTTTATACATATGATCCAAACAAGGCTTGTTAGTTACAAATAGATTAACCATGACCTTATATCTAGCTAGGTCATTGCCTAGTAACAAATGAATACCTTCTATAGAAGTCAGTGCCCCGCAGTGACAGGTCCGGAAACTAAGTCTGATGCCAAATTGACACAATGGGGAGGAACATTGACAAAGCCGCACTCTACTCCCTGAATAAGAACGCTTTCGCTAGAAGAAGACTTTTCAGACAAAGGCAAAGTACCTGATAATAAAAGACTCAGACAAACTCTTGTGTCCCTTAATATTTTAATAGGGATAGGTTTGGCAGAATCACCAATAAGTGACTTGAATGGTTCATAAGTCTTCAAAATAGAATCAGACTGGGGTTTGTTTGACCCAACAAATGTGTTGCCTTCAATACAAGACCATGACATTGACATCTTTGAACTAGGAGCATTTGGAATAGCTCTGTCTTTATTCTGTTACTTATTTTTCAACCTGTAGCAATTAAAAATGACGTGCCATTTCTTTTTGCAAATATGAAGAGATAAGGATTTCTGATTAGTCTTATCAGATGTCTGATTCCTAAAAGTTGTACTGGATTGAAATTTGGAAGTACTCTTATGAGACTGAGATGGCTTTTTACCAAAACGCTGCTCAGAGGTAGACCTACTGACAAATGAAACTTTGTGAGTTAAGGAATAATTATCAGCCATGCGAGCAGCATTTTCAAAAGTTTCCACTTTTTTGCTCATCAAGATAGGTCTTGACATCACAATGAATGCACTTCTTTAACTCTTCAATTAATACGAGCTGTCTGAGGTTATCTTAATCTTGATCAACCTTCTTAGCTCAGCACCACCTATCAAATAGTTGTTCTTTTTCCCTTGCAAATTCAACATGAGTTTGTCCAGTTTTTTTTTTTTTTTTACAATTCCTAAGCCCATATTGATATGCTTCAGCTACCAACTCATAACCCATCAAGATATATTCCTTAACCACATCATAATCAACACTCTGTTGTACCGTAGCTTTGCCAATAAGTACACTTTGTACTAACAAAGTCCAGTGCTCTCTTGACCATTTCAAGTTTTCAGCAATTTTCTCAAAATGAAGAAAGTATTTATTTTTCCATTGAAAGGGGGTACTCACGTAATATAGCAGGTAACATCAAAACCTGACTTGTGTGTAAAGGGGGAGGGCAGATAATGCTCCGCTTGCCTGGTCTGATTCTTTTGTTCTATATTGCATTTCCATTTCTTCTCTTTTTTTTCTCATCTGCCTCTCTCTCTCTCTCTCTCTCTCTCTCTCTCTCTCTCTCTCTCTCTCTCTCTCTAACAGCAACTACATTTCCCACTCCTCTTTCTCTCTCTCTCAGCATCTGCAGTTTCCTCTCCTTCATCCCCCTCTCTCTCTCTCTCTCTAAATTAGCATTTCTTTCTCTTCTTCCTCTTTCTGAATTTGCATTCCATCATTTCTCTCTGAAACTGAAGCTTTCTTAATTTCAATTCTATCTGGGTTTTTATTTTAGCTGTAATTCCCCTAATTCATTATCAAAACCAAATACAGACTTCCCAATCAAACCCAAAGCACTGTTATCCAAAATTTCCTTTCCCGTCCAATACTGAATCAAAATATTCATTATCTCTTGCTTTGTTAAAGATGCTTTCGCTTCAGAAAGATCATAATGTCTGGGAAGCTCGAGCATCTCATTCTTTTTCATAGACAATAACCCTACCTGGGTAGGACGTGAAACAAAGTTCTCAACATTAGATGACATTGTGAATGCTTGCTGGTTTCACTAAAGATTTCTTCAATGTGTGAAATACAACTCTATACCAGGGAAAATGAAAATTCCCAAGCAAAGTCAATTTAAATTTTGAAGGCAATTTTTAATATCTATGAAATGTTTAAAACAAATTCACATCCCGGACGAGCCCCCAATTTATGTTACGATTCTAGGTCTTAAAAATATGTAACAGAAAGAAAGTGAAACCAACAATGTAAGTAATGTCAACAAGCAATTTATTTCCCTATAATACAAAGTGAAATTCAAGAGATACTTACAATAAAGTGTATCAAATTCCAAATGATCCTAAATGTCCTAATCATAAGTCCAAAAATATAGAATGTTCTGAATGAGTTCCAATAGTCTTGAATATCCTGATATAACACAATGATACAATCCAGAATGTCATTGAATCAGATCACAAAAGTCCAAAGTAATGTATTAATTCAAAAGTCAATGAGCACTTTAGTAATTTCAATGAAGATATATTAAATAAATAATTCCTCTCGAATTATATCTGATTTCAATGGCACAATGTAAAATCTGATTACAAATGGATTCCCACAGACTGATCTAAAACAGGAATGAATTATTTGTTTACCAAATCCCTATTTATACACATTTTCACTTGACCTATATCAACAGGATGTGAAGCAATCCCAATGAGAAAAAAACCCCAGTCTAATTGTAACTAAAAATGGTCTTGAACTCAAATGCTAAGTAAACATTCTGTTTACTAGTGACCTGAATTGAAAGTGCAACTTATCTTGATGGACACGATTCCAACACACATTATCGATATAATATATATATAACATTATGTTTGTATGTATATATGTTTGTTTGTGTGTGGGTATGGGTTATTTGTATGTAGGTACATATTTGTATATAGATATATCTATGTATGTGTGTATGTATGTATGTGCGTATTCATGTGTGTATATGTATATGCATGTGCATGTGTGTATATATGTGGGTGTATGTATGTGTGAAATAACTGAAAGATATTAAGATATGGAGAGAACAAGTTGACAATAAATTGACAGCAAATGGACGGGGTCGTACTAAAAGAGCTATTAAAATCTCAGAGCTACAAAAACAGAAAACAATTAGATGCACAGGATGTTTTGCACGGAGAGAGAGCCATATTTGCTGCTGTACATACATTGCAGGCTGTAAGAGAAAGAGTGGAGGGAGGATCCTCCGTACCTCACATTCAGCAATATTTACAACCAATTAAACAGAGGATAAACTGCTAAATAGAGAAACTTTGGAGACTGACAATGAGCAAATAACAAAACTCTGGAAGACTCTTGCAATTTACAATTACAGAACAGTTAGAGTGAGATTTGTATAATGTAATCAAACAAAACTATCTAGAAATTATAACTCTTATATATGCATGATTTAGCATACAAATTCCTGACTTGAACAACAATACAACAAATAGCACTAATACCACGTCAGAGTTGCAGGAGAAGAATGACTGAACAGAGATAACTAAACATATAGAGGACAACACAAGCGAACAAATGCTAATGAAAGCGCGATAAGAGCTATAAAAACTACTTACGATTTATCTGTTGCAGATTTAAGCAAAAATAACAACAAGATAAAAGATGTTTAATTTACTGAAGTTTACAACTAGTTACATGCTTCATTTGAACAATCAAAAACTGATTCAAAACAATATACAGAAAACGAAACAATAATTTCGTTGTGGTGTAAGTTAGCGTTCAATTTAATGAAACAGATAAAAAGATACAACGAATAAGAAAAGATTTAAATGATTTGGAACAAAGGTTTATAACAGAAACAGATTCATTCAAAGCGGAAATAGGCAAATGGACACTCATATTAAGTAGTAGCATCAATACAATTAAAGCTGAAATAATATAAATATAATACAGATATTCAAAACTGAACAGAACACGGAAATAGAAATAGGCATAAAAAAAATTTGCATTGTGTGTTATAATGTATGAATTTAAAAATTAATAACAACAAGGAGCTCAAGAGATAGACAAAACTTATGCCTGAATGTGTAGGTTTTACGATTGTTGCATAGTGCTAAATGATGATTATCTGAATGGTATTGATTATATGTGAATTTAACTGATGTTACTTCAACTGTTAAAAAGACACACAGAGATGATATTTTAGACATAATAATTTTAGACGTTCCTAAGCCTGAAACATCACCCCAGAAACTAGCTGCAACTTACAGATTCTAATATACTCCACCGATATTTGCTGAATACAAGTTACCCACAATAAATAATTCACAATACGATGTCACTGGAATAAAGAAATAAGGATTATGCACAATTGTCATAAACTTGAATACTGAACCTATAAAATGTTAGGGTTTTTATATCCATTAAAATTAAACAACAAATGTTTCGACTATAAATTAGGTCTTAAAAGAACCTTTATAGTGTACAAGAAACACGTATGTACTATCTAGAAGAAAACAATATTTTAACATTTGGATTAAAACTCAATGTAGGAGATGATCGGTCAATGTGTGAAAAACAAACTGGCTGCAGAATCAGGCATCTTTTTCTTAGATGCAATAAATTAGAATAGTTTTTATCAATATAGAAATAACAAAATGTTTTGCGAAAGCAAACCTTTATCCTGCTGTTTCCAGCGCAATAAATGGCTGTATCAGTAATGCCAATTGGAGGAACGATAGCTGACGGTCTGGCATATACAGGAAGAAACTATCTATTCAAGTTATTTGATCCTTATGGATCTGATGGCGATATATTTATACATGACAAAGTATAGAATATTTATAGAACCAAAAACTGCAGAGTTAAATGAAGACAAAGTCAATACACTTGGATACTTTACTGAAAGATTGAGATCAAAATGTTTTGCTACTCAGTACTTAAACAACGTAGGGGATGCGTTTGCTCTATATGAATCTACCTATAGAGCTGATGGTGCTACGCACGGTTGTGAAGCGTCCGGTAGACATGATTTAACCGATCCAGATGGCATGAGAAAACCTGAACAACCAAGACAGTCAAAACTGAATGATTTCTATCAACCTTCTAATAAACAGGTAAAATACAAATACAATGCACTTGCGATGGGTTTTCGTGTTTATTGCTTAAAAGTTCTTTATAAAGAAAGACCGCCGATGCTAACCACGTGTGTTGTTTCTTATGAACATCTAGCCGAAGGCGATGCTTTTTTTTAGCAGAATAAATGGCAAGTTGCCTGAAACCTAACCTTATGTGGGGATACCATGCAGCCGGGAATAGGATTAAAGAGTGACCCTCAAAACCAGCGCCGAAAATGAATCCCCAACTGAGGGGAAACCAAACAGCTGGAGAGTGGTACGAACAGAACTTGCCACCCCTAGCGCCAAAAATGAACCCCACCACTACGGGTAGAGAAAGGGACCCGAAATAAAGATGGCTGACACAGCAGCTCAAAACAGTTAAACCGGACACGAACCTGGAGGCCTACATTGACGCAGTCAACTTGCAGTACCACCAGGCTGACGTATAGGGGACCAGATGCTGCTTTTCAATTTGCCTGACTGTATGGGGTTTTCCTTTTGAAATTTTGAAAACCCCTTTCGACTTTACTCTTTTATAACACAAATTTGATAAATTTTGAACCACCGTCTAAAAATATCGCTATGAAATTAGAAATGTGTGTGATACTAAAATGATATGAGTAACTTTACTCGAAGATTGGTATTCTTTTGGAAAAACTATGTACTATGCACGCAAAATTTATACATGAATGAATCGCGTTAAATAAAGAAATTTGAAACTTGTAGTATTGTCATAATTAAACATGTGGCTAACACATAATTGGTTCTAGTGACAGCCCGATTTAGCTAACTGGGCAGAATTTGACAGTGTACGATCTTGGCGTTGCAGTACTTTCGTTCCGCTTCGCGCTTCCCTTGCCGAGTCCGTGCAGTCAGCCTCTTTCCAGACATGCAAATTAAGTAGCAAGCCTTGCGTGCCGTAATGCCTCCAATGTGCTTGCAGCTAGGTAGCCCACTTGATGAATAATTACATAGTGTGCAATGCACACAAATTAATCCCCCTTTGGGGGTGTTTCGTCGCACATGGTCGAATGACCGAACGCGAGGTTAATGCAAATTCGTAGTCGTCGTAGAGTTATCAATGACAACCGTTAGGTGTGATACTAGATGTAAATAAATATATGGAGAAAGGTAGAATGAAGCATTCAGTACGCCCGGAGGGCATGAACGGACAAATAAAGGTAGATAAAGTGATTATGGCATGAAAATAGGCACTTGCCCAACTTTTTTAAAATAGGCAAAAAGCACTTGTCCCGGATTAGTGACTTGGAAAATTGTACTTGCCCGACTTAGAAAATGAATAGTCCGGGACGTCGTGCTATGGGATTTGCTCAGCCTTGCCAACGTACGATGAGTACAAAGCAAGGACAATACCACAAAGGAGTTAAATACCCCAATACAACACATCGTTTTATCGCATATGCTCCATGCAACATTAAACCTGAGCAAACTTTACAGATAACAATTGCAAACCTAAGCCCACTATATTGATTGTACCAGGTGGTATGTGACCAAATTTGATACGAAAGTACAAGTAGAAGATCGCAGTGTAGTGGTAAACAATATGGGTAGAATACTTGTGAGAAACATTACTATTTCTTATGGAAGCGATGAACTTTTCAAGTTGAATGACTACAATACTTTCAGTATATATGCAAAGATCTGTGGTCACCTGAATTTGTTAGGACAAATAGGATTGAATAAGACATTATGGATGATAACTTGAGAAAGTTACTATTAGGAGGTGGTAATGCACAAAATACTGGTACTGGAGCTATACCAGTGTTCTCCCGAGGGCCTTTTACCGTAGCGGGCCCACTACGCTATCGTTTCAAACTCCGATAACCCCGACGCTTTAGAACCGGCCGCTACGCTATGCTCTTCTTCGGCTACGCTTTGATGTTTCCCACTACCCTTATAAAATTAATCTGTTAAACAAACATCATTTCACCTAATTCAAAGCCCCACTCAAATGACACCTGTTCTTACCTCTTCTGGGTATTTTATTAAGATAATCCAGGATAATTGCTCACTCACTTAACTATTATCCATTGTACCTGGCTTGCATGACCGCCGGTTCGCGACCTTTGATGAGGGTTTCGTCTGCACCTAGTCACGTGATTGGCCAGCAACAATGGAGTCTACTGGTAGTTTGTTATATATATTTCAATCGTTTTCATTAGCAGCCAAAGCAGTTACACCGATTGAATTAAAAATTATTGTGAAAAATGAACACACCACCTTCCAAGAAACGAAAAATTACCCAGCGCCCGGCTAGCCCCATGTTGGCCTGGTTACGACAATCAGAAATTGGCGTCACGAATAGTGGCAGTGATTCTGATTCCGATAGCGCCAGCATGATTTCCAAAAAGAATGATATCAAGAATAATGAATGGAAGACGTTATTCCCTTGGGTGTAAATTGCTGGATCGGATGGTAAGTTTTCCATATTGCTAACTTAAGTGAGTGCTGCCCTATTAATTTCTCATTTATCTTTTCTGTCTATCCAAGTAATAAACGGAACAATTTTTATCTTCCAGTTTTACCTCTTTTGAAAAGATATAAATAAAAAGTATTCCTTTATAAATATAACTAAAATAATTGCATTCATATTCTTACTTATTATTCAGTGAAGTCATGACCTCAAAAGTTTATTCCACCCGGTCTATATCAAATTCTTGAAAATAAGACTATGTAATTACATATATATATTGCAGGTATGCTGTGTAAATTGTGCCTGAAGAATTTTTCCATGGTAATTAACTTAATTAGGATTCAGGTATATTTGTCTCTTTTTTCTACATCCATTAATAAATTTTATGTTCTATTCTTTTCAGATTGTGAAAGGTCATTCTCCTTAATGAATAGAATTAAGAGTATTTTAAGGAACAGGTTGTGACAGAGAGTACTGAACTACCTGATGAAAATCAGTGCTGAAGGACAACCCTTAAAAGACTTTAATTGTGATGTTGCAGTCAGTTTATATGGTGAAATGAAGAAAAGACGAATATCATTTATTTAAATTAAGAAATAAATGAGATATGCATTGTTGTTACTGTTATAAACTAGGTAAATAAAAAATACTATGTAAATATATGCACTTCTTTTTATTTCATTGATATTAATTTATTTCACTTTTATGACGTTAACGCGCGCTTTGTAAAACATTTTATGGCCCAAACACGCGTACCCCGATGCTATCGAAAATTTCTGGGGAGATCACTGTATACAGTTTGCAATGTATGGGAAACAAGTTTTTGAATGCCATTAGACTTTCGGATTCTAAGAGATCATCGTCCATTGTACGCATGTGCTCTTCCAAAAGATTTCGGATTTAGCATAACTCTTTCAAAAGTCTCTGAGGTGAGGGAGGGTGGAAACCGAGATTAGGAACTGGAAAACATTTCTCTCTATTATGATACGATTACTTCAGAATTAAATGCTCAATTAGTAAATGACAACTATTGAAATAGAATTGCTTTCTTTCACGACTACATCGCGAGAGAGAGAGAGAGAGAGAATTGTTGACAAAGTAACCAATACAAATTTAACAAGTCTCACACTTGATTCTCCCAGAATGAGTTTAAATGGTTTATTGATACTGTGCGCAAACAAGTGTACAAAGTAATTCAAAATAAGTTTTACAACTCGGCGATATATCAAAAGCTCAGTAACTATAAAAGTTCTACCAAATATACTTATCCTCAGGCGTTTCTGATTGAGGTTACAGAAGTCACAACATATTTCTCCGATGAGCAACAAAAGCAAACAGAAATTAGTAGTACAAGTGTTAACTATTTATATACTGACAATCGTTGTATCTGGCTTGATCTAAGAATTACGCATAATAACAGATTGCATTTAGTTATAATCACACATTTTTTTTAAAATTCCTAACTTCACGTTTTTATATATTGTGAATGAATAAAGTTTAGACCTTAACCCACAAAACACTTTAATGCCTTTCATCTCATCTTTGAAATGTCCAGGAATTTTCTTATTCATTTGTGGTAATCCAAATATGTTGGATAGTCACAATTGTCATAGAACCTGGTGTTAGGCACATAATGAATATGTATCAGTTATGAGTAGTCTAATTCTATCACCGTATTTGTTTCAGAGCTTTCTGAGGTAAAATTCATACAACGGAATTTAGATAACTCCCCAAATCCACCGTAAAGATTGGATTTGTTAATATGACTTTCTTGTTTTTCAAACCGACTAAAACTAAATCATCATCAATAATTGTTCTCCTTACAAATGATAGCTCTTTCTGACATTTGAAAAATATATTTTCATCTATACACATACTTTAACTGTTGCTCTTTTCTTGAGATTTTCGATTTGTTTACTAAATACAACATAGTTCATCGATTTGAAAAAGTGTAAAAAGTCTTCCTTGAATTCATTGTTCGATTTTTTTGGTCTCAAATTTGTATTCAGTTATATATATGATTTTAGCCGTGGTTATTGATCAAACACGGCAACTATGTGTGCATCTGTTTCAGTTTCACCTATGAGTATGCCAGGCTTTAAGTACTTGTAGTGAATAAATATTTATCTTTAATTTTCAGTGTATATAATAATTTTCAGTGTATATAATAAGTTTGGTATCATGCTAAGTTCGCCTTTTAGTACACACTCAATCGTCAGAAACATTTACTATTCGTTTAAAGGTTCAAGTTCTACACATGATATTTTTAAAATTGCATAATGAGCTTGTCAAGGTGCGCTTTAATAGTGAGTGGGGTCTAGTTTGTAATTTGTGACTTTGCTGAATTCCTAAGCAACTGTCACGTAGCATCAGTGTATCTTCTTTAAATAATAAACATGTAGATCTGTAAGAGTTTGATGTTTAAAATATTCCACGGCATCTTGAACATACTGGTAATATTTATTTGATAAGTTTGAATTATTTAGTGATGAGTAAAACCTTTCTATTGATAGTACAGCTGTTTTATTACATCGTTCAAAGCTATACATGTATTCATATGGGTAAATGTATTTTCTCAAATATTTACACTGCATATTTGTAAAATGTTTCAGTGTTTGTCTAAATTTTTCATAACTTAAATTTTTAACCAGCACATGCATAAATTGTCGCATGAATTTAAAGCTATCTACAAATTTGATTGCCCTTTTTACTCTTATTTTCATGACTCTATCTAATTTCATGACTCTATCTAATTTAAAATCCTTATTAAATGAAATATATATTTTTTCGTCGTTGCTTGGTATGATTCTGATCTCTTGACTTGGATCATTTTAACCAATGTTTTGAATTAACAATGGTATGTATTTTGGACATTTAAAATTAAATTTGCATTCGTTGTATGCTGGACCTCTATACTTGCCTGTTAAAAGGTCATTATCTCTTTCCTTGTTTTCAGTTATTTTCCCTCACAGACATAATATGTGTTTGTTAAATTAAAATGTGGTTAGTTTCCCTCTGTGAACACCATATATTTTTCTGTCTTTGTATCTGTTATGGATTGATTTAACATACAAACAAAACCCTGATGGAATGTGTTTGACTGTTTTGATTGCCAAAGATATTTCATAGCTATAGATGATCTGTCACCAGCAGACTTCGCCTTCAGCAACGAGGTGTTCTGAAAGAACATCGTCATTTTGTTATTTACAATTTTGTGCCTCTAGCACATTTATACTTTTAAAATCAGAATACATAACATACGGAACATTTTAATTGATGTTGATCATTTTGGAATTTTAAAAATGAGCCTTTTTCAGGCATTATATATATTTAGAACCATTTACATTGTAACATAGTCTTTTCTGTTCTGATAATTTTTCTGATATATTTAAAAAAATTCAATCATTTTTAACAGCTGTATTTCTGTTATTGATATATGTATATGTGTGATGATACTTATCCTGAAAAGTTTTGTTTTATTTTAACAAATTGATACCTTTCATCTTTGTAGTCATTATGACCATCGTCTTGAAATATAATTGACACGTGTCAGGATGTTTTTCTGTCTCTATTTTAGTTATTCGAACCGGTTTGATGTAAGATGGTTACTCTACATATTGAAACTTAGCCACCATGTTACAAAGCTTGTCCTTAGGGTTTAAGAAACTCCCAACGGTATCTATTTTTAGACATGAGGTCATTACGCGTTGCGTCACATCCGCCTAATTAGTAACCTGCCCTATTCTATGCTATACGCCTAGACCAAGCGGGCTCATTTACTAAGACACTGTAAAATTAATGATATAAGCTGTACCTGTACACTATCAGATACGTCACACAGAGGAGAATTACACCTCAGGTGCACCTCGCCTCGGGTACGATCACTCGCTTAAAGTAATCAGGTTTGGTGATTTTTCAGTGCCATAACTATGACATTTTATCATCATCATTGATTTTATTAGGATTGCAAATAACACGACATTTCTGCGCGAGCAGATATAGACTTTTGTAATATAGTATCACCCTAGTCTTACTGCAGTACTGAATATAGATTATTTTTTATATAGTCTTACTGCAGTACTGAATATAGATTATTTTTTATATAGTCTTACTGCAGTACTGAATATAGATTATTTTTTATATAGTCTTACTGCAGTACTGAATATAGATTATTTTTTATATAGTCTTACTGCAGTACTGAATATAGAATATTTTTTATATAGTCTTACTGCAGTACTGAATATAGATTATTTTTTATATAGTCTTACTGCAGTACTGAATATAGATTATTTTTTATATAGTCTTACTGCAGTACTGAATATAGATTATTTTTTATATAGTCTTACTGCAGTACTGAATATAGATTATTTGTTATATAGTCTTACTGCAGTACTGAATATAGATTATTTTTTATATAGTCTTACTGCGCCAAGCTACAAATTTTAATTTTTATGTTAGTATTGTTGTATCCCAACGATTTGGTTGGTGTAAAGAAATATACTTACTAGATACAATCTACTCTACTCTCTCTCGCACTCCCCCCCCCCCTCACATAGGTTTTTAGTCATATATATATTTTTTTAATATTTTGCTGGTTTAAACGGCACTTTGTACACATTATTGGCTATATCATGCCAAGGAAATCGGAGCTAAATACCTTTTCCCAAGGACACACAGAGGAAGACAACCAGGGGTGGCATGGGCGGGTATCAAACCCGCGACATTTGGATTACGAGTTCAACGCTCTACCAACTGAGCTACCGCGGCTGCCGCATACATACATACATACATACATACATACATACATACATACATACATACATACATACATACATACATACATACATACATACATACATACATACCCGCCAACTCTCGTTACATCGACATTCTTTACACAGGAATATCCGGGTTCTGACAGAAAATTAATGGGAGCACAAGTGTTGAATGGTAAAATTGATCTTTATATCGGAATACTCAGCTTCAGAATCTGACTACAATTTCCAGGTGACAAGCTTGCTTATTTCTGTTAGATATTGTTCTTTACAACGACATTGACGCTCCATGATATTTTACTTTGGCAGGAATAATTCACTTGATATTATGTAAACATTTTGTTTAAAGAAAAATTAGTTTTAAATGCGAATCGAGAAATTTTTCTTTCCAACTAGCTATTACAGAGACTTTACGAAGGAGAAAAAGTCCCAAGTGTGTGATTTTTAGTTTGGACAGATATACGCTGGCCCTGGGTCACTGGTATCTGCACGACTGTGCAGCTTTATTAATCATTTGTCACACCAAAACAAAGCGGTCAGCAGATATCTTTCAAAGTATATAATTACGGTACTATTCGCACGGGGAAAAAAAGCTTCTAGCTTACATATGAAAGAATAATTTCAAGTGTCTCCTTAGATTTTCACAAATTTCCCAACTATTCACACCATAATAGTCAAAACTCCATGTGTATGGAGCAACTCGTGGTTAGTTACCAATTGGAATACCTCTCTACAATTTCCGTCGAACTTGAAAACAACTTCAGGCAATGTACGTCCGTAATATTCAGAACTTTTTATTAGGAAAGTTAACTCTACCATACCTGTTATGCTAAATAATACAGTCGGCTCCTTTTACAAAAGGCACCTCTACTCCCGGCAAAATTTCACATAGTTCGGATGTAAATCACTCCGCCCAACTCTACTCGTGTCTCTTTCGAATTGAAGGAAATGGACGATCAATGTTCCAATTGGGTTTAGACTTTCGATAACTCTTTCTCTCAGTCTGAATGAGACTATTGCTACCCATCCATCATATTGTTTTTGTTTTGATTTTTTAATTTATTATAAGGAATTCCGTATAAATTTGTTGTCTGGTACGCTGCCTTATTCAAACATTGGTACATAACTGACGTTGGGCTCATTACAAATGGAAACGTGCTGATTGGCAAAAACGATTCGATGGTCAATACGTCATGACCCCAAATAAATTTCAACCAAATTAGATGTTGTTTGACATCGTGTGCTTTAAACGTGGATTACAATAGCGTAAATCGTACGGAATTTGGTGAAAAGCTGCGGAGACACTTTGAATTCTCCTTTCGTATATGCAAGCTAGTACATATATATAATTTCTATAATCTGCTGATATCTTCACTTTGGTGTTACAATGTATCAATAAAGCTGCGCATGTGTGTAGAAACCTGTGACCCAGGGAAGCATAACCCTGTCTAACAAGAAGACCAATGACAAAATGTTGACATTCTCTTAACTTCTCATAGGTGTTTTCCACATAACACTTTGCAATAGCTTGTTGGAAAGAAAAGAAAAAATCTCCACATTAAAATGACAACTAAATTATTGAAAAGTGTCACTGTAAACGCGAATACCATTAAAGAAATGGAAGGCTAAGCATGAAACTGCAATTTTTCAAGTTACTAATTATGTCTCTTAGCATGTATTTATCGTAGGGGCCATGTATTAGAAGGGTCTAAGACCCTCTGTCTTCACTCTGTAAATACTATTTTATGATTTTGATGCATTTCAATATCAAACTTGTGTCCTGTGCCTGTGGAAAGTGCTGGATACGAAATCGTTGAACAAATTCTTTTTTGACCACTTATTGTACATCTCAACATTAGTTTCCATTGTACCAAAGAAGTAAATTCCTTTCCTGTGTCAGTATTTCATTTATTGCATCAAAATGTGGAGCAAGTAGTAAAATGAAATAGAAATCGGTGACAAGGGTTTGAACTGCCGAATTGTATTATTTTCCTTATCAGGATATATCGACAGCTTGGCCAGTAAGTATCAGCTACACGAACAATGGAAAGCTAATACTGGAGACAGGATGGTTGGTTGGTTAGTTAGATTAACGACGTGTGCGGAGACAGGACAAAGGATATACCCTTATTTACCGTCATACGTGGATACATACAGTTTACAATCTCTAATGCATCTTACAATTGGACATGAAAAGAATTATCAATAAGTCTCAGAGAGCTTATCAGGACGTAACGATAGCTTGGCCAGTAAATATCAGCTATACAAACTATGGAAAGCTAATACAGGTGACAGGACAAAGGATATACCCTTATCTACCGTAATACTTGGATAAATACGGTTTACCATCTCTAAGACATCTTACAATTGAACATGAAAAGCATTATCAATAAGAGAAAAGAGAGAACAAAGGGGGTTGCCTCAAAGGCTTCTTAGCTTAACATAGCTAGAAGTCCGAGTGGCGACCACAAATAAGAGAGAGAGAGAGAGAGAGAGAGAGAGAGAGAGAGAGAGAGAGAGAGAGAGAGAGAGAGAGAAATATTACGGTAATAACAAAACAGTATAATGCATATGACCCGATAGAATATTCATTCCATATTAAAATCTTAGGGCACTGGGTACTCTTGTTATGTCCTCAATAAATTATGCTCTATCATTTGGAACTACAACTACCACTACTACTACTTTATATCTATCTCTTGCTGTTGTTGGGTTGTGTTTACTACTACTACTACTACTAATAATAATAATAATATCATTATCAGTGTTCTCCCGAGGGCCTTTTACCGATATTGTTTCAAACTCCGATAAGCCCGACGCTTTAGAACCTGCCGCTACGCTATGCTCTTGTGCCGCTACGCTTTGATGTTTCCCACTACCCTTATAAAATTAATCTGTTAAACAAACATCCTTTCACCTAATTCAAAGCCCCACTCAAATGACACCTGTTCTTACCTCTTCTATGGTATTTTATTAAGATAATCCAGGATAATTGTTCACTCACTTAACCATTATCCATTGTGCGCGACCTTTGGTGAGGGTTTCGTCTGCACCTAGTCACGTGATTGGCCAGCAACAATGGAGTCTACTGGTAGTGTGTTATATATATGTCAGTCGTTTTCATTAACAGCCAAAGCAGTTACACCGATTAAATTAAAAATTATTGTGAAAAACGAACACACCACCTTCCAAGAAACGAAAAATTACCCAGCGCCCGGCTAGTACAGGCCCTTACACATAATGGCAAAGGAGTTTACCTTATTCATCCGAAAGGAGAAACCACCTTACTAGAAAAAGGATTCATCCAACTAGGAAAAAAACAAGGCCAAGTGATAGACCCACCAGAAATTGAGCGTGAGATAGCAAGAAAAAGCGTAGATATATACTTGACCGGAATCCCAATCGAAATACCAATTGAAGTCACAAAGGAAAGACTTGAACAAAAATTCGAAATACAAAAAGAAGACTCGCAAATGGCCACATATAAGGATTTCCCAACAATACAGACGGGCGCCAGCATCTTCCAAGTTCAGACCGAGGCAGCCAAAAAGATGTCGACATTTTTCTACGTCCACGGGTTCCTGGTTAAAACATGGTATAGGGGCTGCATATACCATCGGAAGTGCCCAAGATGCAAAGAAATCGGGCATGACCCGAGAAAATGCCCAGGAATGCAGCAACAAACTGAAAACACGGAAACAGCACGAATTGTGCCATCTTTAGAACATGAACCAATGACAACAGAAACATATAATTTGATAGAAACATCAGAAATCAGATCCAAAACTCCAGAACAAGAACCAACAATAAAAACTCCAAGACAGATAGAAATAAAAACACCAGAAGAGAGGCCAAAAACTCCCAAAAAAGACAGAAAGAAGAACAAATCACCCATAAAAAGAACTTGTGAAGAATGGAAAATACAAGAAGCAGTAGTAGAAGAACAGGAAACCATTTCTAAACTCCACATTGTAGCCAAATACCTAGGGGCACTGAAGCAACAGACAGTGGCCCCACCAAGCAACAAAAATGAATCGCCAAAAGAAACAAAATCCAAATTAGAAACAATCACTCACAAAAAAGAAATGGACAAAAAACACACAAGTAAAGCAGGCATAAGATCAAGAAAAGTGAAGGACAAGGAAAGAAAAGAGTACTACAAACTGGATTTCGGAGACTCACAATCAGAAGAGGACACCTCTCCAACCCAGCCACTACAGAAAAAAAGATAACCGGAGAAGAAAAAAATAAAAAATAAAAAAAATAACAACAATAACAATAACAAGTACCGTATTAACCCATAAATATGAACTAATCTAATATTAAATAGATAACAAAGAAACCTAAGGTGGACAGCTGTAAGTCTCTCTAGGGGAGGGCATCATCTAGCCCTCTGCCCGGAGGATGGACAGCTGCCTCCCCCCCCTGTTTGCATGGAACAATTTTTTAAAAAATAAAATAAAAAAATAAAAAATACAACTATACTACATGTACAACATATAACATAGAATAAGAATATATATAACTCACAACTCTAAGAGAGAGAGAGAGAAAGACGAACATACATACACGCACTATACAAGAAAACAAACTTGCAGAATAAATACAACTGAAAATAGAAATATGATCCATATAGGGCCAGTCCCAGAACATCAGAAATATACATAACAACAAACATACACATTACATTTTAAGGGACTTATAAAATAAAAGAAACTAAACTATGACCTCTGGCAAAGGTCACGACATTCTACAACTCACTTTAGGGAGAAGGGATCGGAAACCCGCCCGACAGTCAATACCTGTAGGGAGGTGAGTACGAGCCTGGACCCCTAAACCAGGAAAACTTGAAATATAGTAACAAGAGGAACCTCACTCAAAACAAAATTTGCGTGTTCAAAATTTTAATATTAAACAAACACAAAATAGTATTCACCTTTTGGTATTTGAACAATTTTGAGGGGATTTTTCCAAAGCTCTAACCAGCCATATATGCTGGGAAGGACTAGGATTAGACCACAAATAAACGCGCCCGGCTAGCCCCATGTTGGCCTGGTTACGACAATCAGAAATTAGCTTCACGAATAGTGGCAGTGATTCTGATTCCGATAGCACCAGCATGATTTCCAAAAAGAATGATATCAAGAAACGAAGGACGGGAATTAATAATGAATAGAAGACGTTATTCCCTTGGGTGTAAATTGCTGGATCGGATGGTAAGTTTTCCATATTGCTAACTTAAGTGAGTGCTGCCCTAAAATTTCTCTTTTCTGTCTATCCAAGTAATAAACGGAACAATTTTTATCTTCCAGTTTTACCTCTTTTGAAAAGATATAAATAAAAAGTATTCCTTTATAAATATAACTAAAATAATTTCATCCATATTCTTACTTATTATTCAGTGAAGTCATGACCTCAAAAGTTTATTCCACCCGGTCTATATCAAATTCTTGAAAATAAGACTATGTAATTACATATATATTTTGCAGGTATGCTGTGTAAATTGTGCCTGAAGAATTTTTCCATGGTAATTAACTTAATTAGGATTCAGGTATATTTGTCTCTTTTTTCTACATCCATTAATAAATTTTATGTTCCATTTTTTTCAGATTGTGAAAGGTCATTCTCCTCAATGAATAGAATTAAGAGTGTTTTAAGGGACAGGTTGTGACAGAGGGTACTGAACTACCTGATGAAAATCAGTGCTGAAGGACAACCCTTAAAAGATTTTAATTGTGATGTTGCAGTCAGTTTATATGGTGAAATGAAGAAAAGACAAATATCATTTATTTAAATTAAGAAATAAATGAGATATGCATTGTTCTTACTGTTATAACCTAGGTAAATAAAAAATACTATGTAAATATATGCACTTCTTTTTATTTCATTGATATTAATTTGTTTCACTTTTATGACGTTAACGCGCGCTTTGTAAAACATTTTATGACCCAAACACGCGTACCCCGATGCTATCGAAAATTTCTGAGGAGATCACTGATTATTATTATCTAGTCCGTTGGGTAAAACTACCGAAGTCTTATATGATCTATAATTGGTCAGATTATTTGTATGAGAAACGTAGGGCTATGCTAGAGATATAGGAAGAAAATGGCTATATTGTTTTAAAAAAACGTGAAGCTGGTGTTATAAGAGACATGGTTTGCTCTCGGTTGTTGATCGATCGATCGATCGATCAAAACTGAATGGGATTGACAAAAAAAAAAAACAACAAAAAAACAAAAAAAACAAGGATGTATATTCAAACTCAAACTCGTAACAACTTAAGAACAAACTTTTCATTCCATCGCATGAAAATTACTAGATAAATTCTTTCTAGTTTGAGAGAATGCACTGTAAAGTCTAATATGCCTTCTAGTTAAACTGCCGACAATTTCTGATCATAGATTAAATTTCGGATCATAGATTCAATTGTTGTAGTTTTCAAAATACTTTACCAAAATACTGACAAAAGTCCTAAAGATTCGTATTTAGTTTTGAATGAACCCCCTAAACATAAAGTTGTAAAATTGAGGTTACTCATCCGTAACATTGCTGACGGCTATGACTTGAATAGATGAACACTGTGGTGTGAAGACGCATGTGCGTGTGCTCTCATGTACATTTATAACGGTTGTTTGAAGATAGTTTTGAAATCTTTTCGACTTGGTCATTTTCTAGTGAAGTTTTAGAAGCTAACAAAATTAAAATGCTTCTTTAAATGGCAGTGGATTAAATATTTGTATCTGTTCGAAATTACAATGCTGTAATCTAGGTCTCCTAACAGTTAAAATTAATTACAATGTATAGTTTCTGCTGTGCTCATTTAAAGTCATATGGCCAAATTATATGGTGTAATGACCAAGATGAGCAGAGCAGAAACTATGCATTGTAATTTATTCCAACTGATAGGAGTACCTATATGACGTTATTGCGATTACAAATGTGTAAACATGTTTAATCAGCTGCCACTACAAATAAGCAAGTGGTTTTTTTTAGCTTCTAAAACTTCACTAGAAGTGACAAAGTCCAAAGCATTGTAAAGAAAGAATCCCTATAAATATATACGAGTAACATGAGGGCACATGCACAAATGTCTTTACACCATAGTTGTATTCTATTCAAACCATATTGGTCACTGAGGTTACAGGTTGGTAACCTCAACTTTACAACTACATGCTTAAGGGGTTAATTTAAAAGTGAACATAAATTTGTTGGACTTTGTCAATTTTTGGTGAAGTATTGGAAACTATTCAAACTGTCAAAAATTAAATTGCTTTTTCTGGTGGCAGCTGATTAAATATTTTTACCTATTTTGTAAACATACATACATACATACATACATACATACATACATACATACATACATACATACATACATACATACATACATACATACATACATACCTTGAGACTGCTTTTTCTAGGCATGGTGTACTTTATTACGGTGCGAATGCTATCCAACGAGCGACATGAGCGTACACATCCTGACGACAGTGAGGTTCACGGCTCAGTGAAACACTGTTGGAACGTGTTTGGGACTACAATTAATTCTAATTCCAGGTAGGTGTAAGAAGGAAGCCCGCCCCAAAGTTACAAGAATTTCTCACCAAGTCGGATTTACATGTTTGTCTCTTATATAGTGTGATGTTGTGGTTTGTAAAATTAACGCCATTGGACAGATTTTTTATTTATGTCAAGTTATGTTTACCCTGCAAAGACAAAACATGGTGATGACGAACGTCTTCTCTGTTATTGTTGTTTGTTTGTTTGGGAGAGAAAAGCACCAAGTAACAAATTGTTCTCCATCCACAGGTCTATTAAGACGCTGAAATACTTTATTATATGCAATATACGCATTGTACTCTCCTTTATTTTCACTTTATCATCAATTCTGACGATTGTTATAAAAACAAAAAGTAATGCAAAGTTGCAGATATACATTTTGACTTGCATTTTTACAATGTTTCTTAAAATGTATTGTACAGTATAACCAAAATGTGTATAAAATTGTATGTGTTCTGAGTCGGTGGATACGAAATTCAACCACAAAACGATATACGATGTTAATGAGGATGGGCTTACCGTATGAACGCAGGTGTGCAGACGTACATAACCTTCGCTTTCGTCTTTTGAGCTGACTTATATAATACATGAAATAATAAAAAGCTAGCTCATTCGTTTCCACGGTGTTAGCAACTGGATATATAAATATTTAAGTAAAACATGAAATGATACGTGAAACCCCTTGTAAAATGTACACATATTACAATATAAAGGGCAGATCCTTCTTATGATCTTAAACTTGAGGTCTTTTAGTGCTTGAATACTTCGGTATATTGATGCCGCATGACAGTATGTCAAGAATCATTTCCTGGACCATATAAAACAAAGAGTTTTTTCCCCTCGAATCAGTACATTATGTAACATTATGCTTAAAGAAAACTCGCAATGTGTCTCATAAAATATTACAACTCTGCACTGGTTTTGGTATACTCTGACGTTTATTAAAAACTGAACGCTGGGGCATGAATATGTATATATAACAGTTAACAGTCTACGGCCATAGTAAGTAAGATATATTCTTATGTAGTTTTCTGACTAGTACAGATATATATATATATATATATATATATATATATATATATATATATATATATATATATATATATATATGAAATTTACTTTGGTACATGACGACTTTTGGTTGCAAATCTCTTTCCAAAATACTATGGAGTCTCCAACTCGCAGTTTTAAAAAAAAATGGGGGGGGGGGGCGGAGAAGGGGAGGAGCTTAGCTGCCTATTGTACAATCCCATGAAACACTTTTACACCATGTAAGTATTCTGATTGAAGGTAAAGGTAAAGGTGACAAGCATAATTAACTGTACATAAAAGGAAGGTCAGACAAGAAATATGTTACCGATTTGGAAGACATGTTCAGTCATAAATGTGAGTTCACAACACAGAGATCAACTGCGTCCTTTTTATTGCAATCCAACACAGTGGCAGTGACTTCCAGTACAATGCCGATACTATCAACCCTCCCGGGTTTCTGCCGAAATGTTGCAATTTGTATAAATTCATCCATCAAATCAGAACGTGTAAACTGTTTCTAATGAGACAAATTTACTCAAATATAGATAAACTGATATCTGTAAGATCAAACATTATGTTATAACCTAAAACAAATGTTATACTTTTTTAAAATTTCTATAATGCCTGTGGTTAAATGACGATTATGTGTAAAGTTACAAATTTAACATTAAATTTCGGCAAAATAAGGAAAAGAAGCTACGTGATACAACCATACACAAGGCACAAGGGTTGATCGATTTGTATTCTTATAAGCAAAAAGTTCAATAGACATCAAGCGATTTAAGGCAGCAATAAATAATCTAGGTATGAACAGCTGTTAATATGTGGAGTGTTTTTGTATCTTATTTACTTCTATCTGAAATCTTTCAGTGCAAATATACCAAAAGGTCTTTGTTCCTAAGAATCAGTTTCAAACAATTCACCACTTAATCTGCTTTTACATTAATTATTCCCTCGCTAACCAAGTTAGGAGGGGATATAACATTTTGCCTATTCGTTCGTGTGCTCGTTCGTTCTTACTTTCGTGTTTTGGTTGGTTACACTTTCAATATCATGCACATTATTTATTCTTACACTCATGCAAATTGGTATGTGATTGCATCTCAGAGTAACTTGTTCATATAAAAACTAGGCCACTCCGACATAGTTTTCACGTTTGAGTAATTTGTAAAATTTCAGCCATTCCTTTGCCACACCCTAAATACTTTGGACCCTATTTCACCTACACTAATGAAATTTGTATATGGATGCATCATAGGGGAGTAACTTGGCCATACCAAAACTACATCACTGTGACCTAATTTTCACATTTGAGTGTCTTTTTTTCACCCATTAGTTCGTCATACTCTCAATCTCACGGACTCTATTTCACCTACATTCATGACGTCCAAATTAGTTCATTGGAACCTATTTATCACGCTTGAGTGACTTTTGTATTTTCAGTCATTCGTTCTTTACGCTCTCAATATCTCAGACCCTATTACAACTACACTAAAATTTGGTATGTGGATGCATCTCACGGAGAGTAACTCAGCTATACCAAAACTAATTCATTGTGACCTAATATTCATGCCTGTGTGACTATTGTATTTTCAAATATGTCACTCTGAACTTATTTTGTACGGTAGAGAGACTTTTGTATTTTCAGCTATTCGTTCGTCACACCCTGAATGTCTTGAAACTTTTATCACCTACACTCATGCAAACTGGTATGTGAAAGTGTCTAATACAAAAACTAGGTCACCGTGATCTAATGTTTACGCTTGAGTGATTTTTGTACTTCAGCAATTAACCCATTACGCACTCATTATCCTGGACCCTGTTTCACCTATACTCATGCAAACTGGTGTATGGATGCATCTCAAGGAGTGTAACTAAGCGATACAAAAACTAGTCGGTGTGACCTATTTGCACGCTTGAGGGTCATACATTTTGAGTTATCTGTTCGCAACACCATGAATCTTGGAAGCAATTTCTCCTACATTTGTGAAAATATGTATATGGATGCATATTAAAGTGTGTAACCTAACCATACCAACACTAGGTCACTGTGAGCTAATTTGCACGCCTGAGTAACTTATGTATTTTCGGCTATTCGTTTTGTACTTCTTAAACATCCTGGACCCTAATTTCACCCGAACTCATGAAAATTGCACCCTTAGTATAGCTAACCTTAATGCACATACACTCCAAATAATTGATATTTCGATCCGTCTCAAGAATAACTCAGCTATACCAATACTAGGTTTCCGTGAACCACCAATTTTCACGCTTAAGTGACGTTTGTATTGTCAGCCATAGTTTATTACATCCTCTGTACCTTTAACCCTATTACATCTAGACTGATCAAACTTTGTTTTGAACCTACAGTGATGAAACTTCGTATGTTGATGCATTTTAATGAGTAGCGTATTGCTGTAACATTTCCTTCCTCCACATGGTGACTTGGTCATTAGCTTAGACTCGTAACCAGGGGGTAACAGGTTCGAATTGTCCAGACCAGTTGGAATCAGCTGTCATGGCATGCAGGGTTCCTAACTCCAGCTGCCTTGGCATCAATACTTCATATCAGTCTCTATATTGTCGGCTCCAAAAAAAAAAATGTTCTTGTTGGCCAGGGGATTCGTATTTATGAGTAAATATCTTGTTTAAGCGTTTAATTTTACTCCAATTTTTCAAATGTCAAAGGAAGTGACGTTGAGCATTTCTTCAGATGGAACAAATACAATGAATCAGGGATACAACACAGTTTATGATGGGCGGTCCACTTAATCTTGACAAACAAAAAAATCATTCAGGAATCGAACCTTTGTGATTGTAAATGGTGCAAGGGGACTGTAATTAATCCTTGTACGGATATAGAATGTACTTGAGTACTAGAGTGAAATAAAAATTTAAAAAAATGTCTGGGCAAACTGTAACTATTTCTGCTTTACTTTCAACATGCACAATTTGAGACATGTATTTATTTCTCTGTATCTCAAGGTGTTAGAACAGGATTGTCTGCACCAGTATTCCAGCCATCTCTTCTTCATAGGACCTATTCATAAAAGCGAGTAACTAGATCATCAGCTTATACATATCTGTCACGTGCGTACCATTACTAGAATCTAACACTACTTTACTAAAGAATGTTACCCGTTTGACATGGAATGACCATGTTTCGAGTTCTGAAGTACTTTTCCAGATAAAACAAATGCTAATAGTAATATATAGTGTACATACATGAAAAAAATTTCTTTGTCTGCTAAGGCAAGAAATACAGTATGTACCACAGTGTTACGCGCATTAAACCACAAACAGTTTATGCACCGCCATCTCAGGGTCTTTGCTATGAATCCTAAGTAGAGAGGATATTGCTGACCCTGATCTGCTGGCGCATTATGTGTCTACGATGTTGACAGTTAGGTGCGTGTAGACGGATATATACGGCAAATGACATGACACCACCTGATAATTAATGTTGATTAATAATTCATATCCAGGATATTATTGTACGGTCCTTGGGCATGAAGGGCGAAATGAAGGGCAAAAGACTGTCTCATAATACAAACAAACAAAAAGGTCGAGGTTCTTTAGAAGCTACTAATGCATTGTTCTCAAAATATGGAATCCAAGGGACAGTCAACTTGTGCGTATTTTTGTATCAATCTGATTCAGACTGAGGCGAATCAACTCACATATTTCAAGCAGTTTTCACATTATGATTTGATCAACTCACATATTTCAAGCAGTTTTCACA